>OY986952.1:2704293-2706793 GCA_963920595.1 Eimeria praecox
TTTATAATTATATATAATTATATTTATTTATATATATTTATAATTATATTTATTTATATTTATATTTATTAATAATTATATTAATTTATATTTATTTTATTTGTTAGGAAGGAGAGGATAGACTCATTCAACCAGCAAA
The DNA here is from genome assembly GCA_963920595.1 of Eimeria praecox. NCBI lineage: Eukaryota > Apicomplexa > Conoidasida > Eucoccidiorida > Eimeriidae > Eimeria > Eimeria praecox. The sequence goes on from OY986952.1 coordinate 2,704,433, forward strand.
ACGAAGACGCCATGGTATTCATGCTCTCTACCAGGTATCATGCTGCTGCTGCTGCTGCTGCTGCTGCTGCTTCTGCTGCTGCTGCTGCTGCAGCCGCTGCTACTACTACTACTACTACTACTACTACTGCCGCTGCTGCCGCTGCTGCTGTCTCTCTCTATCTCTCTCTGTATCTATCTTTCTCTTTCTCTTGCTCTATCTCTACCCTTGCTGCTGCTGCTGCTGCTGCTGCTTCTACTTCTACTACTACTACTACTACTACTACTACTACTACTACTACTACTCCTGCTGCTGCTGCTGCTGCTGCTGCTGCTGCAGGGCTGGTGGTTTAGGTCTTAACCTTCAAGCAGCAGACACAGTTATATTATTTGACTCCGACTTCAATCCGCATCAAGATCTACAAGCGATGTGTAGGGCACATAGAGTAGGACAGACCAAACAAGTTAAGTAAGTTTTATTTATTTATTTTATTTTATTTTATTTTGTTTTATTTTATTTATTTTATTGAGTTGTTTATCTGTTTATTTTATTTATTGTATTTGTTTTATTTATTTTTATTTATTTATATTGTTTATTTGTTTATTTAGATCTAGTAGATGTGTAGGGCACATAGAGTAGGACAGACTAAACAAGTTAAGTAAGTTTTATTTATTTATTTTATTTTATTTTATTTATTGTTTATTTTATTTATTTATTTTATTTTATTTTATTTTATTTTATTTTATTTATTTATTTATATTGCTTATTTTATTTATTTATTTTATTTTATTTTATTTTATTTATTTTATTTATTTATATTGTTTATTTGTTTATTTGTTTATTTAGATTTAGTAGTATTGTAGATGTGTAGGGTACATAGAGTAGGGCAGAGTAAGCATGTTAAGGTTTAGAATTTTATAGATATTTATGTGTTTGTGTATATACGTATTATATATTCTATATATATATATATATATATATATATATATATATATATATATATATATATTATATATTATGTATATTATAGCTGTATTAGATGTATATACATACATGCTTTTATAGATTATATGCATCTCTCTCCCTCTCTCTCTCTCTCTCTCTCTATATATATATATATATATATATATATATATATATATAGAGAGAGAGAGAGAGAGAGAGAGAGAGGAAGAGAGTATATATATATATATATATATATATATATATATATATATATATATATATATATATATATATACGTATGTATAGGAGTGTCTCTGTATGAAGTACTGCTTACTACAATTGTTTCCTTAGCCTGTCTGTCTCTCTCTGTCTCTGTCTCTTCTTCTGTCTCTGCCTCTTCGTGTGTCTCCTTCTTCTGTCTCCTTCTTCTGTCTCCTTCTTCTGTCTCCTTCTTCTGTCTCTTCTTTCGTTTATTCTGTCTCCTTTCTTCTGTCTACCTTCCCCCGTAGTCTGCTGTCTCTTCTTCATCTGTCTCCTCATTCTCTGTCTCCTCATTCTCTGTCTCCTCTTTGTATCTATCTCCTCTATGTGTCTGTCTCCTTTATCTATCTGTCTCCTTTATCTATCTGTCTCCTGTCTCCTCTGTTATTTATCTGTCTCCTTTATTATTTATCTGTCTCTTGCCTCCTCTGTCTTATGTATCTGTCTCCTGTCTCCTCTATCTATCTGTCTGTTGTCTCCTTTATTATTTATCTGTCTGCTGTCTCCTCTATTATTTATCTGTCTCCTTTATTATTTGTCTGTCTCCTGTCTCCTCTATCTATCTGTCTGCTGTCTCCTTTATTATTTATCTGTCTGCTGTCTCCTCTATTATTTATCTGTCTCCTTTATTATTTATCTGTCTCCTGTCTCCTCTATCTTATTTATTTATATATTGCTGTCTCCTCAATGTATCTGTCTGCTGTCTCCTCTATCTATCTGTCTGCTGTCTCCTCTATTATTTATCTGTCTCCTTTATTATTTATCTGTCTCCTGTCTCCTCAATTTATCTGTCTCCTGTCTCCTCTATTATTTATCTGTCTCCTTTATTATTTGTCTGTCTCCTTTATTATTTATATGCCTCCTTTATTATTTATATGTCTCCTCTATTATTTATCTGTCTCCTGTCTCCTCTATCTATCTGTCTCCTGTCTCCCCCAGGGTTTTTCGTTTAGTAACGATAAGCGGAGTAGAAGAAGTTATCCTTCAACGAGCAAACAAAAAACTCTCTATAGACCAAAAAGTAACCTAGGGTTTAGGTTTTAGGGTTTAGGGTCTAGGGTTTAGGGTTTAGGGTTTAGGGTCTAGGGTTTAGGGTCTAGGGTTTAGGGTTTAGGGTTTAGGGTCTAGGGTTTAGGGTGTTGCTAGGGTTTCGGGTTTAGGGTTTAGGGTGTTGCT
>OY986952.1:2744293-2746793 GCA_963920595.1 Eimeria praecox
CAGGGTCCCCTCTGGGGGTCCCTGTGGGGGGGCCCCTCTGGGGGCCCCTTTGAGGGCCCCCCCCCCTGGGGACTCTAAAAGAGCAGGGCCCCTGTGGGGGCCCCCCTGTGAGGGGCCCCTTTAAGGGGCCCCTTTGGGGGGCCCCTCAGAGGGTATTTTACTATAGAGACGATTGTTTCTTTGCGGGTTTTCCTGCATCTAATTCGAGTCTAGTTAAGAAGTCGACAGCTCCATATTGTTGAATTTGAGCCCGTAACTTTGATACCGCATCTAAGGCTAACTTAACATACTCCTCTGTACGACGAGCCTGAGGAAGAATATATATATATATATATATATATATATATAGTATACATAATAATAATATATACATAATAATATATGTTGCTGATGCTGTTGCTGTTGCTGCTGTTGTTGCTGCTGTTGTATATCTATCTATATCTATCTATCTATCCATCTCTCTCTCTCTCTCTCTCTCTATATATATATATATATATATATAGAGAGAGAGAGAGAGAGAGAGAGAGACAGAGAGAGAGAGAGAGAGAGAGAGAGAGAGACAGGAGACAGGCTTCGAGTAGGCAGCTACCAAAGAAGCCACCCAAGGGAGACAGTCAAAGGAGACAGTTAAAGGAGACAGTATAAAGGAGACAGTTTAAAGGAGACAGTATAAAGGAGACAGTACAAAGGAGACAGTATAAAGGAGACAGTATAAAGGAGACAGTACAAAGGAGACAGTATAAAGGAGACAGTATAAAGGAGACAGTATAAAGGAGACAGTATAAAGGAGAGGAGACAGTATAAAGGAGACAGTACAAAGGAGACAGTATAAAGGAGACAGTATAAAGGAGAGGAGACAGTACAAAGGAGAGGAGACAGTATAAAGGAGACAGTATAAAGGAGACAGTTAAATGTTCTCACAGCCATAGCAGAGTTAACAAGTTGTTCTGTGTTTAACTTCATATTAAAATACTCCATCAAATCCCCGTCGCTTCGTGGGATGCTTCGTGCTGCAGCAGCAGCAGCAGCAACAACAACAGCAGCAGCAGTAACAACAGCAGCAGCAACAACAACAGCAGCAGCAACAACAACAGCAGCAACAGCAGCAGAAGCAGAAGCAAGAGCAGCAAAATCAGCATATATGGTCGCCTACAGTGCATGCAGCAGCAATAGCAGCAGCAGCAGCAGCAGCAGCAGCAGCAGCAGCAGCAGCAGCAGCAGCAGCAGCAGCAGCAGCAGCAGCAGCAGCAGCAGCAGCAAGCTGCATGTACACTGTAGAAGGAGACAGGTGATAGAGAAAAAGAAGATATATAGTAATAAGAAACAAAAGCAACTAAACATAGTCCCTTCTGTCTTCTGCTGCTGCTGCTGCTGCTGCTGTCTGCAGCAGCAGCAGCAGCAGACAGCAAGAGAGCAAAGACAGCAGGCAGGAGACAGAGAGACAGCAGAGGAGACAGACAGACATCAAAGGAGACAGACAGACAGCAGAGGAGACAGACAGACAGCGAAGGAGACAGACAGACAGCAGAGGAGACAGACAGACATCAAAGGAGACAGACAGACAGACAGCAGAGGAGACAGACAGACATCAAAGGAGACAGACAGCAGAGGAGACAGAGAGACAGCAGAGGAGACAGAGAGACAGCGAAGGAGACAGAGAGACAGCAGAGGAGACAGAATAAATGTGTGTGTACCTCCTGAAGATCTCTCTGAGAGGATATGCTGCTGCAGTGTTTTCTCTAATTCGTTTTCACATATAACAGCAGACTTCCCTTCAGAAGCCAAGTGCTGCATTTAAAGGAGACACATACAGCAGCAGCAGCAGCAGCAGCAGCAGCAGCAGGGGCAGCAGCAGCAGCAGCAGGGGCAGCAGCAGCAGCAGGGACAGCAAACAGCGAGAAAATAAAAAAAATGCGGAAGGAAAAGAGACAGAGAGAAGAGAGGAGACAGAGAGAAGAGAGGAGACAGAGAGAAGAGAGGAGACAGCAACAAATACATAAATAATAAGGAGACAGAGAAAGAGACAGAGAAAGAGACAGAAGAGAGGAGACAGGAGACAGTAGAAAGGACACGGAAGAGAGGAGACAGGAGACAGCAGAAGGAGACAGAAGAAAGGAGACAGGAGACAGTAGAAAGGAGACAGAAGAGAGGAGACAGGAGACAGCAGAAGGAGACAGCAGAAGGAGACAGAAGACAGGAGAGAGGAGACACGGAAAGGAGTCTGAGAGATACAAGAAAGACACAAACACGGGAACAGAGAGGAGACAGTAGGAGGAGACAGCAGAAGGAGACAGTAGAAGGAGAGACAGTAGAAGGAGACAGCAGAAGGAGAGACAGTAGGAGGAGACAGTAGAAGGAGAGACAGTAGAAGGAGACGGTAGAAGGAGAGACAGTAGGAGGAGACAGTGGAAGGAGACAGAAGAGAGGAGACAGAAGAAAGGAGACAGAAGAGAGGAGACAGGATACAGCAGAAGGAGACAGTATAAGGAGACAGAAGAAA
>OY986952.1:2756793-2759293 GCA_963920595.1 Eimeria praecox
CAGAAGCAGCAGCAGCAGCAGCAGCAGAAGCAGAAGCGACAGATAAAGGAGAGAGACCAAGGATATAGATAAAGGAGACAGTTAGTGGAGACAAGGAGACAGTTGAAGGAGACAGTATAAAGGAGACAGTATAAAGGAGACAGTATAAAGGAGAGGAGACAGTATAAAGGAGACAGTATAAAGGAGACAGTACAAAGGAGACAGTATAAAGGAGACAGTATAAAGGAGACAGTATAAAGGAGACAGTATAAAGGAGAGGAGACAGTACAAAGGAGACAGTATAAAGGAGACAGTATAAAGGAGACAGTATAAAGGAGACAGTATAAAGGAGACAGTATAAAGGAGACAGAATAAAGGAGAGGAGACAGTATAAAGGAGACAGTATAAAGGAGACAGTACAGAGGAGACAGTATAAAGGAGACAATATAAAGGAGACAGTGTAGAGGAGACAGTATAAAGGAGACAGTATAAAGGAGACAGTATAAAGGAGACAGTATAAAGGAGACAGAATAAAGGAGAGGAGACAGTATAAAGGAGACAGTATAAAGGAGACAGTACAGAGGAGACAGTATAAAGGAGACAATATAAAGGAGACAGTGTAGAGGAGACAGTATAAAGGAGACAGTATAAAGGAGACAGTATAAAGGAGACAGTATAAAGGAGACAGTATAAAGGAGACAGTATAAAGGAGACAGAATAAAGGAGAGGAGACAGTATAAAGGAGACAGTATAAAGGAGACAGTACAGAGGAGACAGTATAAAGGAGACAATATAAAGGAGACAGTGTAGAGGAGACAGTATAAAGGAGACAGTATAAAGGAGACAGTATAAAGGAGACAGTATAAAGGAGACAGAATAAAGGAGAGGAGACAGTATAAAGGAGACAGTATAAAGGAGACAGTACAGAGGAGACAGTATAAAGGAGACAATATAAAGGAGACAGTGTAGAGGAGACAGTATAAAGGAGACAGTATAAAGGAGACAGTATAAAGGAGACAGTATAAAGGAGACAGTATAAAGGAGACAGTATAAAGGAGACAGAATAAAGGAGAGGAGACAGTATAAAGGAGACAGTATAAAGGAGACAGTACAGAGGAGACAGTATAAAGGAGACAATATAAAGGAGACAGTGTAGAGGAGACAGTATAAAGGAGACAGTATAAAGGAGACAGTATAAAGGAGACAGTATAAAGGAGACAGTATAAAGGAGACAGTATAAAGGAGACAGAATAAAGGAGAGGAGACAGTATAAAGGAGACAGTATAAAGGAGACAGTACAGAGGAGACAGTATAAAGGAGACAATATAAAGGAGACAGTGTAGAGGAGACAGTATAAAGGAGACAGTATAAAGGAGACAGTATAAAGGAGACAGTATAAAGGAGACAGAATAAAGGAGAGGAGACAGTATAAAGGAGACAGTATAAAGGAGACAGTACAGAGGAGACAGTATAAAGGAGACAATATAAAGGAGACAGTGTAGAGGAGACAGTATAAAGGAGACAGTATAAAGGAGACAGTATAAAGGAGACAGTATAAAGGAGACAGTATAAAGGAGACAGTATAAAGGAGACAGAATAAAGGAGAGGAGACAGTATAAAGGAGACAGTATAAAGGAGACAGTACAGAGGAGACAGTATAAAGGAGACAATATAAAGGAGACAGTGTAGAGGAGACAGTATAAAGGAGACAGTATAAAGGAGACAGTATAAAGGAGACAGTATAAAGGAGACAGTATAAAGGAGACAGTATAAAGGAGACAGAATAAAGGAGAGGAGACAGTATAAAGGAGACAGTATAAAGGAGACAGTACAGAGGAGACAGTATAAAGGAGACAATATAAAGGAGACAGTGTAGAGGAGACAGTATAAAGGAGACAGTATAAAGGAGACAGTATAAAGGAGACAGTATAAAGGAGACAGAATAAAGGAGAGGAGACAGTATAAAGGAGACAGTATAAAGGAGACAGTACAGAGGAGACAGTATAAAGGAGACAATATAAAGGAGACAGTGTAGAGGAGACAGTATAAAGGAGACAGTATAAAGGAGACAGTATAAAGGAGACAGTATAAAGGAGACAGTATAAAGGAGACAGTATAAAGGAGACAGAATAAAGGAGAGGAGACAGTATAAAGGAGACAGTATAAAGGAGACAGTACAGAGGAGACAGTATAAAGGAGACAATATAAAGGAGACAGTGTAGAGGAGACAGTATAAAGGAGACAGTATAAAGGAGACAGTATAAAGGAGACAGTATAAAGGAGACAGTATAAAGGAGACAGTATAAAGGAGACAGAATAAAGGAGAGGAGACAGTATAAAGGAGACAGTATAAAGGAGACAGTACAGAGGAGACAGTATAAAGGAGACAATATAAAGGAGACAGTGTAGAGGAGACAGTATAAAGGAGACAGTATAAAGGAGACAGTATAAAGGAGACAGTATAAAGGAGACAGAATAAAGGAGAGGAGACAGTATAAAGGAGACAGTATAAAGGAGACAG
>OY986952.1:2779293-3001793 GCA_963920595.1 Eimeria praecox
TATATATATATATATATATATATATATATAGAGAGAGAGAGAGAGAGAGAGAGAGAAAGAAAGAAAAAACAAAACAAAGACAGTGGGGGTTTCTAACACAAAACCCTAACAAAGGATAGGGGGCCCCTATAGGGGCCCTATGCAACACAAGCCTTCCTGTTGTCCCAAAGGGGGGCCCCCGGCCCCCAAGGGGGCCCCCAACTGCAGCTGCCTTGTACCCTATTGGGGGGCCCCTAGGGGGCCCCCTAGGGGGCCCCCTAGGGGGCCCCTAACAGGGTACAAGGCAGCTGCAGTTGGGGGCCCCCCAAGGGCCTCGTGGGGGCCCCCCAAGGGCCTCGTGGGGGCCCCCCAAGGGCCTCGTGGGGGCCCCCATAATCCCCTCTTTGCTCAGGTGTATATGCATAATATCGACTATGTATTTAAATAATTATTTAAATAATAAATAAATAGAGAGGGGCTTCATCTATCTTCTACAACATGTTTGTTGCATGCATATTAGATGAGAGTGTAAGTTGTTTATTTGTTGTTTATTTTAAATATACACACAAGAGAAAAAAAACCCCTAATGGAGTCTGAGGCCTTCGGGTATATATATATATGTATATATATATATATATATATATATATATATATATATATATATATATATATATATATATATATATATATATATATGTATATATATAGAGCTCGCTTGTTTATATATATATATATATATATATATATGTATATATATATATATATATATATATATATATATATATATATATATATAAGCAAGCGAGCCCTTCAGCGCTATTTGCTGCATGCGGTGGCGAGAGTGTAGGATTTCTTCTTAGAAGGAATGTGTGTGTTTGTTTTTTTTATTAAATAATTTATAATAACAATTAAAATATTATAAATACATTTAAAACTTATTTCATAATCCCTAGGGTTTATATATATATATATATATATATATATATATATATATATATATATATATATATATATACCCCAGCGGGTAGGTAGCCCGCCGCCTCTGTTTTTTTTTTGTTGTTTGTTTTCTGATTTGAGTTTATATATTTTATTTTATTTTTGTTTTATATTATAATTAAAATATATTTAAAATATAATATTACTTCTTCTTCAGTAGCAGCAGCACATCTGCTGCTGCTGCTACCTACAGGCACCTGCAAGGGGGGCCCTCAGGGGGCCCCTGCATCTCTCCTTCTGCTGCAAGGCATCAGGGGCCCCCGGGGGCCCCTCAACCTAATCTTAATTGTATGTTTTGAGGTGTTGACTCCTATTCCTTTGCTGCTGCTGCTGCTGCTGCTGTAGCTGCTGCTGTAGCTGCTGCTGTTGCTGCTACTACTCCTACTACTGCTGCTGCTGCTGCTCTTGTTGCTGCAGGGGCCCCCCGAATCCATGCGCTGCTGGGGGCCCCCCCTATTACGGGTCGTCCTGGTATGCGGGGATGAAGCCAACGGCCCCACCTTCTGGGATGGGGGGCCCCCCGGGGGGCCCCCCGGGGGGCCCCCCGTCTACCCCCTGCAGCAGCAGCTGGGGCCCCGTCCCCTCTTTACCTGTACACACCTTCAGCAGCTCAAACCCCCTAACCAGCAGCCCCCGACATGAAGCTAACAGGTGAGAGGAGGCCCTTTAAACCCTCGATTCGTAACAGGGGGGCCCCCCTACAGGGTACAGGGTACCGAGGGGGGCCCCTCTGACCCCCTCAGTACCCTGTACCCTGTACCCGAGGCCCCCTGAAGCTGTTGGGGGCCCCGGGTACGAGAAGGAGGCCCCTATGTGTTTTGTGTTTTTCTAAACATAAGGGCCAACCCTGAGGGGCCCCCTGGGGGGCCCTCTGGGGGCCCCCTGAGGGGCCCCCTAGGAGAATCTTATGCTATCTGTTCTGTTTGATGTACACTGTCTTCACACATATTCTTTTGCTGCTGCTGTTGCTGCTGCTGTTGCTGCTGCTGCTGCTGCAGTGTCGACGGCGGGGCCCTATTGATGCTGCTGCATCAACTACACCGCCGCCCTGATAGGGGCCCTCCTATGGAGGGGGGGCCCCCGGGGCCCCCCAGCCCTTCTGACGATGCGGGGGCTAGTGAGGGCTCAAGCACACGTCTCGCCACCAGCAGCAGCAGCAACAGCAGCAGCAGCAGCAGCAGCAGCAGCAGCAACAGCAGCAGCAGCAGCAGCAGGGATATGCTGCTGCAGCTGCTAGCAGATGAGATAATGCCGCAGTTCTTCGCGCATGCATCGGTAGAACGTTTGGTGTCTCTGCTGCAGCAGCACCAGCAGAATCCGGAGACACTATCTCAGGTGTGGGGCCCCACACTTCGTTTAAGGGGGGATGGGGGTGGAGGGGAGGGGGGGGGGGGGGTTCGGGGTGTATGTGCAGGGGCCCCTAAGACTGTGTACGGATGAGGGGGCCCTTGATGTCGTGGGTTCAGGTGTATAGACAGCTCTCTTGCCCCTTCAGAGGGGCCCTTGGGGGCCCCAAGAGGGGCCCCCAAGGGCCCCTTCAAACCCTTGAAGACGCATGCAGCTTCTATTTGTTTCGGTTTGTTTATTGTTGTCTTTGCTGCTGTCAACAGGTTATAGAAGAAGAGATATATGCCTGGGGGAGACAAGAGGGGCCCCCCCTATCCAGCTCTGGGGGCCCCCCTGCTCCTAAGGGGCCCACAGGATTAGGTAGGGGCTGGAGACTGTCTCCTAGGCCCTTGCCAGGGCCCTCTGAAGTGTCTCCTATTAGAGGAGGGTCTGAGGGGGCCCTAGAGGGGCCCCCTAGGGGCCCCCGTATACCCAGCAATGATGTGTCTCCTTCCCCTAGCCCCAGACGCCTTAGGGGCCCCTGTGCCTCGAAGGAGGGGCCCCCCGCTCTTCCAGCATCAAGCCAAATGATTGAAGCCCCACATGATGAGTTTGTTACACCTGGGGGGCCCCCCGAGGAGGAGGCCTTAGAGGGATTGACTGAGGGGGCCCCCGAGGGGCCCCCCAAGGGGCCTCCTCAGGGGCCCCCCGAAGAGACCCTAGAGGGGAGCACCCCTTTACCTTCTTTTCAAAGCAGAGAGGAGAGGGGGGCCCCCTTCCAGTACCCAGGGCCTTCGAGTTGTCTATCTGAGGAGACAGCAGCAGCCAAGGGGCCCCCCTATCTGTCTCCTTATCCTGTTAATTGTTCTATAAATAATAAAATCAAGAGAGTCGAGAAGGATTTAGAAGCAGATACACTGGAGGGGGCCCCTGGGGGCCCCCCAAGGGGTCTGACAGACCAGGGGGCCCCCATGGGGAGGGGAGAAGAAGCTAGCTCCGTACTTGCTGCTGTTCGACGCGCTCGGTGCGTTTGTCTGTATCTTGGAGCCCTCACATCTTCCTTCGGCTTTAGGGTTTAGGGTTTAGGGTTTAGGGTTTAGGGTTTAGGGTTTAGGGTTTGTGTATACAGGGAAGAGAGGAGTTTGAGGGCTCCTCCGACTCTAGACGCTGAGACAGAGGCTTCTATTGCAGTAGCATTTAAAGATAGTGAAGAGGGTATGGGCCCTGATGTCTTCTGTAGAAAGATTGTGGGGCCCCTACTGGGGTTGGGGCCCTTCTTGTCAGGTAAGAGCAGCATAACAACCCCCTGGCAACCCTCGGGGGGTTGTCCCTTACAAATCCAGACACGACTAGACACTAGATTTATTAGCTAGGGTTTAGGGTTTAGGGTGTAGGGTTTAGGGTTTAGAGTTCTTGGGAGCTCTTGCTTCATCCCCTGCCTCGCTCGTATTACTTAATTGGGGGCCCTGGAGCCCCTAAGAGTTAACTTAAGCCGAGGGTTTAGGGTTTAGGGTTTAGGGTTTAGGGTGTGGAGGGTTGAGGGGAGAAGCAGTTGGGTTTCGTTTGACTCTAGGGGCATCGGCTTGCTGTCTAGGGTTTAGGGTTTAGGGTTTAGGGTTTAGGGTTTAGGGTTTGGGGTTTGGGGTTTAGGGCCGCTATTTAGAAGGATAGACACAGACGGATCTGGATTGCTTACTCCGAAGAAGTTGAAGGGGTGAGTGCATGCATAATGAGGAGGGTTTTGGGGCTGCATGCGAGGTGTACGTACACCCCAAATGCATGCGACATGTTTTATTGAAGGAGGCCTTGAGTTTGAGTCTTTCTCTCTCTTTCTCTCTCTCTCTCTCTTGCCATGATTTGGGGTGTACGTACAGCTACTGGAAGGGGCGTTTAATCCTCAAGGCCAAAGACCCTTCCTTTAATGGCAGTATTACTCTACCTCCCCTCCCTACTTACGGGGGGCCCCTCCCCGAGGGTCCTGGGGGCCCCGAGGACCCTGGGGGCCCCGAGGATCCGGGGGGCCCCGAGGGCCCTGGGGACCCTGAAGAGGGTGGGGGCACAGGAGGGGGGGCCCCCGTACTCAGCAGGGGCAGCCTCGTTAACTTCATGGGGGCCCTCTCTACCAGGGGCTCCTGCATATATCCAGATGACCTCAAGCCTTGGGTTCTGGGTGAGTGGCACGAATCTATCTGGATCTAGGGTTTAGGGTTTAGGGTTTAGGGTTTGGGGTTTAGGGTTTAGGGTTTAGGGTTTATAATTGCTGCGACTGACTCGCAGAAGTGGCGCACTGTGCCCCTGATATGGCATTTCTTTTGGATCCACAGTCCGAGGAGTACTTAGAAAAATATGGTAAGTGAAGGCTTAAGGGTTTAGGGTTTAGGGTTTAGGGTTTAGGTTGTGGGGTTTAGGGTTTAGGGTTTAGGGTTTAGGGTTTAGGGTTTGGGGCTTGCTTATTTGTGATGCAGTGGATTCGGTTGTTGCTCGTATCATGTTCTATGTAGACGAAGACTCGAAGGGATGGCTGTCTATGCGGGTGAGGATGAGGGTTTAGGGTTTAGGGTTTAGGGTTTAGGGTTTAGGGTTTAGGGTTTGCTTTAAGCTTAGGTGTCTGGATTGTGCAGCCTGTGTCTGGGGATCTTAGTGTGCTGTTCGAGTCCCGTAGATCTCAGGATTTAGGGTTTAGGGTTTAGCGTCTAGGGTTTAGGGTTTAGGGTTTAGGGTTTAGGGTTTGTGTGTAGGATCTGAGGAGGAGCCCTCTTGTACATGTCTGGTGTAGCCTCAATCCTTCTGTTGAACTCAGCGCTATCCGCAAGTTTTTTAGGTTTGTTTGGGGCTCTTTATTTGGCTTCGAGATATATTATTTAACATCTATATCCGAATATAATGTTTAGGGTTTAGGGTTTAGGGTTTAGGGTTTAGGGTTTAGGATAGGCTGGGGTGTATAGGCACCTCAGGATGCATGCATGATTTGGGGTGTATGTGCAGCTACGACCATTTTTATGTTCTTTATTGTGCCTTTCACGAATTAGATGAAGACGATGATTTTCTTCTGCATAGGAGCGATGTTTGCAAGTAATTAAACTCAATTAAAACCCTAAACCCTAAACCCTAAACCCTAAACCCTAACCTTGACTTCAAGCTAAGCTCTAGACTCTACACCCTCATATCTAAACCCTAAACCCTCGTTAAGACCCTTCCCAAAACCCTAAACCCTAGATCCCTAGGTCTTATATTGGCTTCAATCCAATCTCTCTAAACCCTAAACCCTAATCTAAACCCTAAGTCCGCATCTAAACTGTAATCTAAGCTCTAAACCCTAATCTAGTATACTATTCTATAAACCCTAAACCCTAGCCTAGCTGCCACTCTATGCTCTGTAAACCCTAATAGATGCTGCTGCGATCAACCTACGGATAAACCCTAAACCCTAAACCCTCCTCTAAACCCTAAACCCTCTTCTAAACCCTAAACCCTCCTCTAAACCCTAAACCCTCCTCTAAACCCTAAACCCTCCTCTAAACCCTAAACCCAAGCCTTAGTTCTTCCCTCTGTAGATAAACAACAAACCCTAGACAAGAGCATCTGTCTCTTCCTGTCTCTCCTTATCAGTGTAGGGTTTAGATAGATATGAATTAAACAGCAGCAGCAGCTACTGTTAGAGTGGAGATACAGCTCCACTAACAAGTGCTGCTGCTGCTGCTTCTACTGCTGCTGCTTCTACTGCTGCTGCTTCTACAGCTGCTGCTGCTGCTGCTGCTGCTGCTTACTGGTTCGATGGCAGCCTCCAAGAGACTGTCTCCTTTATCTTCGTGTCTTGTCTCTTGTATCTTCTTCTTCTTTCTTTTTTTAAGATATCAAGAACATAGCATGAGCACATTAGTTGAAGCTCGTTTATTCTCTCAAGCTGCGCATGCATTTACTTGTGAAAAGCCCCAACATATGAACTTCGAAGACTGGATATGTAAGCTTCTATACATGCATGCATGCATGCATGCATGCATGCATGCATGCATGCGCGTGGGCTTGCATGCGTAGGCGGGGGCATCAGAGGTCTCTGCTGGGCGTGTAAGGGAGAAGCTGTGCATGCATTTTGGGGCTTTTTTTGCATGCATGCATGCATGCAGGGTTTGTATTGGCTTATCACGAAGTAACTCTGCCTAAATCGTTGCGGTTTTGGTTTGATGTCTTTGACTTAGATGGAGACGGCTACTTGAGGTGCGTATACACCGCAGAATGTAGATGCATGCGCTGCATGCACTCTCCATGCATGCATGCATGCATGCATGCATGCATGCAGGGCTCTGTTTATCTCTCTTTGTTTGTTTCTGTCTGTCTATGGCTGTGCTGTTTTGGGGGAAGTCTTATCTCTCGCATGCAACTGTTAGCTTATGAGGCTTTTGTTGGTGCTTCGTGCATGCATGCATGCATGCATGCGAATACATGCATGCATGCATGCATGCATGCATGCATGCGAATATGTTGGGGCTGTGTTGCTGCTGCAGAGACCACGAGCTCGAGGCAGCCTTTGAATCTCAGGCGGAACGACTGCGGATGCGGGAGGGGAAGGCCCAGAGCTACAAGGAGTTTGTTTGTCAGGTGTACGTACACCTCATACCTGTCTCTCTTTAACGCATGCATGCATGCATGCATGCATGCATGCGGAGATACGGCTGTCTATTGACACTGTTTAGTAGTTTGTTTATTGCATGCAGATCTTCACGTAGTATATATATATATATATATATATAGATAGATAGATATAGATATAGATATAGATATAGATATAGATATATATATAACTCTGAAAAGACAGAGAGGCCCCACCCTATAGCTGTCGATACAGCTTCAATGGGAGCTGTTAATACACCAGAAATAGCTGTGTGTTGCTGCTGCTGCTGCTGTTGCTGCTGCTGCTGTTGCTGTTGCTGTTGCTGCTGCTGTTGCTATAGGAGCGACGCTCTGGGGCTTCCCATGACGGCGGGTATAAGCTGCCGAGATCTGCTGCAGTCTCCTGTTGCTGCTGGCTTCTTAGTTAACTGTCTCCTTAAGGCGCATGTAATGAGGGCGTTTGATGAAGGAGAGTTACTACATAACCTCGTCTTAGGCAGCCCCATAGAACGAGCTGTCTTCGGGGGGTTCAGGTAAGAATATATATATATATATATATATATATATATATATATATATATATATATATATATATATATATATATATATATATATATATATATATATATATATATATATATATATATATATGTATATATGTAGTTTTATTGATACATTTAAACACTGTAGCAGCGGCAGCATCTGCAGCAGCACCTGCAGCTGCTGCTGCTTCTCTTGCTGCTTCTGTTGTTGTTGTTGTTGCTGCTGCTGCTGTCGATGTCTTGTGTGGCTACACTTGCGGGGGCTGTTTAAGGATTTGCGTGTATGGATGGTCTCTCCTGTTGCTGTCTCTCTCTAACATTGTTTACAAAATGATTGCATGCAGTGTCTCTGCATGCAGTGTCTCTGCATGCATGCATGCATGCATGCATGCATAAACATATTATTATTATTATATTTATTATTACTATTATTATTACTATTATTATTTTTACTATTATTATTATTATATTTATTATATTTATTATATCTATTATATTTATTATATTTATTATATTTATTATATTTATTATATTTATTATGTTTATATATATTTATTATATTTATTATATTTATAATTACTATTATTATTATTATTTGTTGACGTTCAACATACACCTCATCTACATCTATGCATGCATTTGCACGGAGAGACGAAGCCAGCAAATCTTTTGTTTCTTTCAATATATCCATCTAATCATCTTTGTTAGTACATTTATAAATTTATTTATATATGGGTCCTCATACAAATAAATATCTAAATATATACATATATAGGTATATATGTAAGCAAATATATTTGGATTATATATATATATATATATATATATATATATATATATATATATATATATATATATATAAATGTGTATATCTAATATTATATATTATTTTATTTTATTTTATTTTATTAATATTAATATTATATATATATATATATTTGTTTGTTTGACAGTCCGTTTGAGATTTACGCCCACACGGAATACGCGGCGTTCACTGCCCAGCGCTATGAAGAAGAACTTATCTCTGGGGATGGCCTCGTGAGCTGTCTGTACACCTGAAGAATAGCAGATTGCGAGCTGCCTGTACACCTGAAGAATAGCGGATTGTGTGCTGTCTGTACACCTGAAGAATAGTAGATTGTGTGCTGTCTGTACACCTGAAGAATAGCAGATTGTGTGCTGTCTGTACACCTCAAAGAGCTGCTTTCCTTGTGCTCTGTCTGATAAGACTGAGTACAATGAAAACAGATTGAGAGGGGTTTATCTTTTAGTTGCATGCAAAAGCAGTTGGTGTCGGGCCCTTCTGATTATGTTGGAGATGTTTAAATACTCTCTGTCTCTGTCTGTCTGTCTCTGCTTCTCTATTCATCTATCTGTTCTATCTATTTATTTATCTCTCTCTCTGTATATATATATATATATATATTTATTTATTTATTTATACTTGACGATGGTGTTGTTGATTGGGGGGATTGCCTGCAGGTAGAGGGGGCTGCAGTAGGAGGGACAGAGGAGACAGCGGAGTGACAGCCCCAGCAGGGAGCGCTGCATGCGTTGCCTGTTGCATATATACAACTATATAAAGATATTCTATGTGCATATTAATATATATATATATATATATATATATATATATATATATATTGTATGCGTTATATATATGCATACTTCAACTCACAATACTTGCATGTGCAAGTGTATGTAAACATGTACAATAAATAATAGAGCATGCAAGCCCCAAAATGTGTAGATTAAAGATACATATATATATACAAATGTATAGATATGTATACTTTTTAATCTTATATATATATATATATATATATATATATATATATATATTGCATGCATATAATATAAAAGATAAAGAAATCTTCAGATCTGTGCAGCTGTGCATGTCTGAATTGGGGCTGCGAGCTCAGCGCAGCTGCCTTTAATAAACACCGCCCGAAACAAATAAGCGCCTTAGCAGCGCATGCATGCATGCATGCATGCATGCATGCAGCGCATGCAGCGCATGCATGCATGCAGCGCATGCATGCATGCATGTATGTATGTATCTTCTGCATGCGAAATTGCATGCAGAAACGATAAAATGCTGGGGCTGTCTGTACTAGCTTAAGCGAAGAGGCGAAGGCCGCCTTCGATATCCCTTGAGGGTAACCAGGGTTTTTGGTTAAGAATTTTCTGCTCTAGTGTATATACGTTAATGGGGCTGGATGTGCATGCATGCATGCATGCATGCATGCATGCATGCATGCATGCATGCATGCATAGGGTCTCTAGACTCGACACAGCAGCAGCAGCAGCAAATAAATACTTCACGCCCTTCGCACTAGAAGAAGCGCAGCACCCCCCATTCGGGGCTGCATGCACATCTCATATGCGTATGCATATACAAGTATATATATATATATATATATATATATATATATATATATATATATATATATATATATATATATATATATATATATATATATATATATATGTACAGAGAGAGGGAGGGAGATATAGATATATATAGATATAGGTATAGATATAGAAATAGATATAGACATAGATATAGATATAAATAGACTAGTTGTTGAAAAGAAATGCTGTCACAGAAGCACGCGCAAGGCCATGGCCTCGTAATGCTACTTGCACAGCTGCGACTGCAAGAAGGAGAAATGCATGCATGCAAGGAGATGCATGCATGCAGAGCAGCAGCACATCGCGCATGCAAGATATGCATGCAAGCAGATGCATGCATGCAAGAGCATGCATGCATGCATGTAAAGCCAAGTAGCATGTGTGCGCGTACAAAGGACGGCAGACGACATGCATGCATGCAGGGTGTTGCATGCAAAAGCGCATGCGTGTCCCTTTGGGGCTGGACACATGTAGAATTATATCGAATGGGCTCGAGCTGCGGAAAGCAGAATCGCCTCTATACAAATCTTATTATAAAGATAAGCAGAGGGCGCCGGTGGGGCTCATGCTATACCTCGGTGATGCAGACTACCTATGCATGCCTTTGCATGCATGCGCTTTTATCTATACAAGCATAGATAAAATTGCATGCATGCAGGGATATGCATGCACGCGTGCATGCATGCATGCATGCATGCATGCATGTGTTTGCAGTTGCAGTTGCATGCATGCATCTGTGCTTGCATGTATGTATATATATGCATGCACTCGCATGCAATCATTTGCACACAATCATATGCATGCATGCATGCATGCATGCATGCATGCATGCATATGAATGGGGCTGTTATTTAAGGGGCTGCGAATGCGTCTGCATCTTCTTGCTCCCACCAAGCCCCACTCTCTGGGTCTCTCATAGCTTGTTGATCTGATATGTGAGAGTATCCCTGAGACGCTGCAGCTGGTCTGCCTTCATTTCTTTCTTTCTCTAGGGCTTGTAGTTGTATACCGTCCGGGGGGCCCCCCAGGACAGCTGGGGCCCTCAAGGGGCCCCCTATCCCCACCTGTGTCCTTTTAATACAACAGCGTAGACAGAGCAACATAACAACCGTCGCCCCTAGAAGCATCGTTCCAACGCCTGCAGCTGTGTTATACCAGGGTGTTGTTTCTGCTGTCTCCTGAGGGGCAGGTGTAGCTGCATCACGAGGTAATACATCTCCTTTCTCTTCTGAAGGGGGGCCTGTCTTTGTTGTATCTACTTGTTCTGTCTCTAACTCCTCCTTTGTTTGTTTCTGCAGTAGCAGCTCTTTCTCACTTCCTACATCCACTACCGCATCTGTCTGTCTCTCTCCTTCTACTGTCTCCTCTTTCTTTTCAAGCGTCTCTCCCCTACTATCCCCCCCACTTATCTTTTCCTTATCATCATCAGAGGGGATTGATGAAGGAATAGGGGGCTCAGCCTCTGTCTCTACTTCCCTCTTTGGGGGTCGAGGAGACACCCCTTCTCTACCACCATCTAGTAGCTGGGAGGTACCCTCCCCCGGGGACTCCTCCACTTCGGAGACAGCTGGAGGGACAGATACACTAGCGGGGGGCCCTGTAGACTCAGGCTTTGAAGATATAAACTCCTCCATATCCTCGTCTGTCTCTACGGGGGCCCTCATAGGCAATCCAAGGAGACGTTTAAGCTCCGCCTGTTCATGTTGTATTTTTCTGTCTGTTAAACAAACCCCACACTCAACAAGCCCTAAACCCTAAACCCTAAACCCTAAACCCTTAAAGAACCCCTTGGTTGTTAGATATGCACACACTGAGTCCAAGTCCCTAAAGCCCCAATTAAACGCATGCATGCAATACATATACTATACAAACAAAAAATAAAACCTGCTGTCTCCACTACAATTTTCAGGTGTATAGACACTGGGATAACAGATGCAGAGAACCCCACAACATAATCTCCCTATATTCAGAGACAGAAGATGTTTTTCTTCTCTCTTTTCACTATCCCTCATCCCCCCTGCTCCACGCATGCACGCATGCATGCATGCATGCATACATACATACATACATACATACATGCATGCATGCATACATACATACATACATACATACATACATACATACATGCATGCATACATGCATACATACATACATACATGCATGCATACATACATACATACATACATGCATGCATGCATGCATGCATGCATGCATACATGCATACATACATACATACATGCATGCATACATACATACATGCATGCATGCATGCATGCATGCATGTATGTATGCATATATGTTTGTGGGCATTGTACCTAATCTACGGCTTCGAAGGGTGAGTATGAGTTCTTTATTAGGCTTCCAAGGTAATTTGGCTTCTGCTGTATATTCATAAGCAGGGAATCCAGGAGCAACCTCTTCAGGTGTCTCCGAGATAGAAGTAGGAAGAAACATTAAACGCCATGTTAACATAATTGCAGGCAAATCATCACATCGTAAATCATGACGAACTGCATGCAGCCCCGGTGTATCCGTAGCAGCAGATAATAAATGCTCAAATAAAAATATATCTGAAGACACAAAACACACAAGCATATATATATATATATATATATATATATATATATATATATATATATATATATATATATATATATATATATATATATAGTATACATGCATGTTTGTTGTATGTATGCGATGGAGTTAGTGTATGTATGCATGCATGCATATATATATATATATATATATATATATATATATATATATATATATATATATATATATATGCATACATACACTAACTCCATCACATACATACAACAAACATGCATGTATACATATACAGATATCTATTCATGTACGATTGCATGCATGCAAATAGGATTATAGGGGCCGTCTATTGTGAGGTGTACGTACACTCCGAGCCGTCACCGGTTGAGTCTACTACCACATCTATGTTTTCTAAGACGCCGTCGTCTGGCTTCGAGTTTGTCCATATAGCGCCCAGTATGCGGCCTTTGGGGTCTAAGGCTGCAGAAGGAGACAGAAGGAGATAGAAGGAGATAGAAGGAGATAGAAGGAGACAGAAGGAGACAGGAGATAGAAGGAGATAGGAGACAGAAGGAGATAGAAGGAGACAGAAGGAGACAGGAGACAGAGATAGAAGGAGACAGAAGGAGACAGAAGGAGAGAGAAGGAGACAGAAGGAGACAGAAGGAGATAGGAGGAGACAGAAGGAGACAGAAGGAGACAGGAGACAGAAGGAGGCAGAAGGAGATAGAAGGAGACAGAAGGAGACAGAAGACATGAAGACAGATTCATTATGAGCGCACAGGTGATAGCTAGCTACATGCATGCAGACAAGAGAGATAAAACCAGAAGAACCCTAAACCCTAATAAACCCTAATAAACCCTAAATATCAAACCCTAGTAGTGTACAGACTTCTTCACAAATATAAATACAATACAAGAAAGAAAAGAAGAAGAAGAGAAAGAGACAGTTAGGGAGGTAGGAGCAACAAGCAGATAAGAGGAGACAGAAGCAGACAGAAGGGGAGGGAGAGAGAGGAGGGGAGAGAAAGAAAGACTGAGGAGGCAATCGCATTGGTTTTAGAGGAGGCAGAGAAAGACGAAGAAAGACAGCAGGGTAGACACCAAGACAGAGAGAGACAGAGACAGACAGAGAGAGACAGAGACAGACAGAGAGACAGAGACAGACAGAGAGACAGAGACAGACAGAGAGACAGAGACAGACAGAGAGACAGAGACAGACAGAGAGACAGACACAGACAGAGAGACAGAGACAGACAGAGAGAAAGAGACAGATGTCTCCTTATCACTCCTTACCCAAGAAAGAAAACTGGGGCGCAGGCGAATTCATAAAACTATGAAGAAGGAGCTGAGGGTCTAACCCCTCAAGGACTGAGTGGCGGAAGAAGCTCTCAAGAGAGGAGACAGTCTCTCGCTTGGCTGATTGTAGACTGATGTATGCTGTGGGGACGTAGGGGGCAGGCCCTAAGGGAGACAAGAAGGAGACAGAAAGGAGACAAGCATACACCCCACACAAGACCAATAACAGACCAAAGAGACAGACAAACCCATATATATATATATATATATATATAGAGAGAGAGAGAGAGAGAGAGAGAGAGACAGAAAGGAGACAGAAAGGAGACAGGCATGCACCCCGCACAAGACCAATAGCAGCACAAAGAGACAGACAAATTCATATATAGACAGAAAGGAGACAAAAAGGAGACAGACATACACCCCACACAAGATCAATAGCAGCGCACAGAGACAGACAAATCCATATATATATATATATATATATATATATATATATATATATATATATATAATAGCAGCACAAAGAGACAGCCAAATCCAAACATTCGAATTTCAAACAAAACAAACAAGCACAGAAACAAAACTAAATACAAACAAACAAACAGGAGCCAGATATAAGTAGATAAAGCATAGAGGAAAGTAAACAAACTAGAGACAAAGACAAATAAACAAAACACAGAGACAGACCGTCTGTTATCCTCTCTGCTGCAGCCTCAGCAACAAGCCGCTGCAGCTCTTTTAGCTTCTCCTCTATAAAAAAAAACCAAAAAAATAAAAAAAAACAAACAAAACAAATTATTGGTGTACGTACACCCCAACTCTTTGAGGTTGAAAATAAACAAAAAGATGTACATACACCCCAATGATTAGACAATACTACAAACTGTATTAAGACCATCTAACCCCTAAACCCTAAACCCTAAACCCTTAACCCTAAACCCTAAACCCTAAACCCTAGGTAGCGCTTTGATGTCTGGAGCATCTAAATCCGAGCATATAATATCTGAGCCGTCTGTCTCAGTTGTTTGTTTATTGTCTCCTTGTGTATTTGTGTCTATCAACTAATCTCTCTATCCCTCTATCTCTCTGTCTCTTTATCACCCTATCTCTCTATCTCTCTATCTTTCTTTCTCTCTCTCTCTCTCCTTTCTGTCTCCTTCTGTCTCTGTCTGTCTCTGTTTCTGTCTCTATCTCTGTCTGTCTCTGTCTCTCTGTCTCGTCTGTCTCTCTCTCTCTCTCCCTCTCTGTGTGTCTGTCTGTCTGTCTCTCTCTATTCTACTAAAAACCACTAATCCAATGTATCTAACCTT
This sequence comes from Eimeria praecox, assembly GCA_963920595.1. Taxonomy (NCBI): domain Eukaryota; phylum Apicomplexa; class Conoidasida; order Eucoccidiorida; family Eimeriidae; genus Eimeria; species Eimeria praecox. The sequence continues at coordinate 2,794,322 of OY986952.1, forward strand.
TCTCTTTAATAACAGCTTCAAATGCCTTATCAAGAGGAGTATAAGGTAGAGCCACCTGCATTTGTATCCCCGCCCTAACAGCCGGCTTCTCGTAATATGTGGGGATATACGCTACAGGAGCAAAACCCAAACTTAAATATAATCGAAGGGGGGCTGTTTGTGTAATCCAAACATGCAGCATTGCACGAGTTAGAGGAGACCCATAACCTTGTTGAGCTAAACGCTGTCGTGCAGCCGCAACCTTATTCATCTTCTCTAACACCGTTAATAGCATCCGACGACCTAAATACAGGAAATACACACACACTATATATATATATATATATATATATATAGAGAGAGAGAGAGAGAGATTAACAGATATATATATATATATATATATATATATATATATATATATATATATATATATATATATATATATATACAAATATATAAACCATATATATAAATATGTATATCTATGTATTTATCTATACACCCCACACATCGTACAGACACCCAAACTGTACATGTGTATATATAGATATATAGATATAGATATACAGATATAGCTATAGCTATACAGATATAGATATATAGATATATACAGATATATAGATATATAGATATATAAAGATACAGACATATACACTCAAATGCTGCTATTCCTCAAACACATCTTCTACACCTAAAACAGTTTGCATATACGCTGCCTGCTGTATGTACACCCCAAGTAATACTGCGTGTTTATACACTTCAACAAACAAGACAAAGACAAAGACAAGACAGGCAAATTAATAGCAAACAAATACGCATTCTGCGTATGAGGTGTACATACACCGCAGCACCCCCCACACGTTTAAAATCCGAGGCCCACTGTCTCTCCTCGTGCTGTAAAACCCCCCCCCCTAACCCCCATGTACACATACATACATGCATGCATGCATGCATACAAAAAAATAAACACATGCATGCATGCATGCATGTGTGTGTGTGTGTGTGTGTTAATGTGTGTTTATTGTTTGTTGTCTTACCCAGCCCTATTCTTCTGTAATCTTCATCAACAGCCACCATGAGTATATTTGCAACCCCCCTTTGTGTTTCTGCTGCTCCAACAACTCCAATAACTCTTCCAAGTGTTCTTACAATTTTCTTCTTTCTCTTCACCATACCTTCATCTTCTTCTGTCTCTCCTTCTGTTTCATCTGTATCTATAACCCCTACCTCTACTACCTCCTCATACACCTCCTTAGCTACTACACACATATCAAAGAAGTGTCTATACTTTGAAAATGTATGCATCGTTTCAGGGGTATATTTAACTGGGTACTCTTCTATATCTAACAACATTTGTCGCACGGGTTCGAGGTCTGCCTCTGTACAATCTACTATTTCATAATTATAACGGCTCCCTTTCTTATGTGCCCCCTGGGAGCCCTTAGACCTAACAAGGGAGTCCCGTCGACTAGCAGAACACATGCATGCACAGAGAAAGCCCCAAAATAATACTAGAACCACCAAGGCAGTCCGAAAAGATAATCGAGGCCTCTGAAACAAAAACCCCTCCCCTGATAGGGGGCCCCACATAGACATCCCCGGGGGGGCCCCAGGGTACAACCTGCATACAGCCCGTTGGAGGGGCCCCAATATATGTGGGGTTCTCCCCCAGGGGCCCCCCTGTTTGGTTTTATACTCTGGCACTGTAGAGCATCTAGTAGGGGGGGGCCTAGGGGCCCTGCTGCTGCGGCGTTTCATGATTTATGTGTGTATATTGGGTTTTATAAGAACAATTATAGTTATTTAAGAACGTCAAATTTTCTATTTTAATATTAGACAAGAGAAAAAGAAAGAAATAATATTGATGCTATAACACCCCCCAAAAAAAAAACAAATAAATAGGATAAAGGGCGCTCGTGATACTGTAGCCTAGACCCTAGGCTTTATTGATTTTGTAGAGTTTATGATTTTATGACATGGTTTTAATTATTTTTATTCTACTAAAAAATAAAAAACAAAAACACAAACAATAACACCAGCAAGAATTAAATAACAAACAATAAATATACACTCTTTCGTAGTAGCTGCATGCAGCAACGCCACAGTAGTAAAGGAGATATTTATTCGTCTAGTCTACGACTCCAAACAATCTTGAATTCAAATTCCCTAGACGTTTGGGATTCAATGTTGAGTATTTAAACCCTAAAGATTTTTATTTAGGGTTTAGGGTTTAGGGTTTAGGGTTTAGGGTTTAGGGTTTAGGGCCGTGACGGGCTGCTGCTGCAGCCTCCTCGATCCCTGGGTGCTACTGTGCTCGCGCCTCAGCTTCAGTATGTTAGTTCATAGAATAAATACAAACACAATTGTATAATATTTGATTAAAACAAATAAATAAATACAAATTAACAAAACAATAAACACACTTCAACTTACTTACATGCAGGCAAGAACGCTCTAGGGAACTCAGTAGCAGCAGCAGCAACAGAAGCAGCAGCAGCAGCAGCAGCAACAGCAGCAGCAGCAGCAGCAGCAGCGACTGAAAGCAGTGCGGCTCGCCTACGTTCCCTCTCTCTTCATCTATTATCTGTTCGTTTCTACAGCTACCTACAGCTACCTACAGCTAGCTGTTCGTGCATCTAACTAGCTACAACAAGCCACACGTTATGTAGTTGAACGTAGCTGCAATGCAGTGGGACTAGCAGATCTAAAGCGATGATAGTCAACATATCCAAAAACCCTCTGGCTTCCCCTTTAGCCCCGAGGCCTCCTCAGCACAGGGCCCACGGGCACTTCCTTCTAGTACGTCTTTGCTTCAATGAAGATAAATGTAGACAACAGTGTAGAGTGCTTTAAAAATATTAATTGAACCTCCGTAGTGAGATTGAGTGCAGGTAGGAGAGCGTCTACCCCCATCCCGCAAAGCATGCTACGCCAGCCCCCTCCTCTCCCTTAGCGAGAACAAGCCCTCATGCGTCTGCTCGCCCAGCACAGGAAGGGCCTACCGTGGGGCGGTCCCTGCAGCACTTGCTGCTGCTATAATCGGTGCTGCAGTGCGTCTCTACGGATTCCTCCTGTCTTCTTTCCTCTCCAACACGGGATTGTGTCCCAGCAAGGCTCTTGCTGACAGCTGAACCTTGCCTTTTTATGTTGCTGTTCTTACAAATTATGTAGAGACATGCGGCCAGAATGTTGATTTTGAAAGAGAATGAGCTGGTTGAAGCAGCCCCACAAGCAGAGGGGCTCAGCCCCAAAGTATAAAAAAAGTAGAATTGTTGCCCGGAAGGGCGCCCTGAGTAGGAAGCCAGCCATGAGTGGCGTATGAGTAGTAGATCATGAGGAATGAACACCATGACAGAATATAATATAGATATGTAGATAGGACCAGGTTCTAACACTAAACAACGATAAGGACAGCCGCAACCACCGGTGAGCTAGAACACACTTTTACGCAGCGTTGCGCATGCTTCCATTTGCAGTCGCTGCCGTTGAATGGAGGAGGGCTCCTAGACTATCCTGAGTGGCTTCTGTAGTCATATGATCCTCAAATCCCCATTCATGTTGGCTACCCTCCGCCCGTTTAGCGTACTGTGGGGAGTCACTCGCGGCGCACGTACGGAGCTGGCTCCAGGCAGTACACCAGCGCAAGCTCTAGTGTCGGGCGAGACAATGGCGTTTCAGTGTAGACAAGGGGCGCGGTAGTTCAACGAGTCAAAGAATATGATGTTGCCTTATAAGCCCATCCTGCACAGAGGAGGAAAGCAAGCTATACTGATGGGTTTTGAGGGAATGTCGGTCACATGTGTACCAGGGCGCGGTTAGTGCGTTCAGTTTTACTGTTTGCTGCCAGATGATTCGCGGTGGTCCCGTCATGGCTGGTATTGTTCTGCTTTATCAAATCGCCCCATAAAGCTCAAAGAAACTTCGAATCCATGTTAGGAGTTTGTGCGCATTCTCCACTGAGACATCCTCAGCATGCATAGAACTAAGTCTTGGCGAACTGGTTGAGCATATAATTCTCGTGGCATTGTAGCGTGACTCGTTTGTGAGTAGACCTCCCACTTTAGGCCTACAATTCCACCAGTTCCACCGATGCCAGCGCCCTGTCTTCCATCAGAAAAGTAAAGCCACAGATACTGCGCCAACGAGTGCATTAGGAGGTTGCGCCTCCTCGCCGTAGCTTCCTATATAGTATATGTCTTACAGTCTTTTTCAAACAGCGCTAGCAATTTCTGACCATTAATACGAACTTGTAACTCGACGAGGTGCCGGTGGGGCTACCATACCCTTCGGATTGATCAACGACCCGCATCTTTTGGGGGGGCCGGGAGGAGAGGCTCCCTGATGGTTTATTTGTTCCCCTGGTGTCATTGCTTGAATTCCTGCTGCTTCAGGTCCTTACTGTTTTCATGCATCAGCTCACTATAGTTTTGTGACCTTGTTTACTGCAACCGAAGCAGGCACGCCACGCGGTAAGCTTTCCGGGTAACAAATTCGGTGCCTGCTGTCGGTTACCGCATCATAAGAAGATATCATCATCTCGCTTAGTTCAACAGGTTCACCTTTTAGTTCCCTATCCGCATCCTAGCCGGCTGCCGAGTGCCTGTCCCCGGGAGGCATCCCCGTTGTGAATCAAACTTACAGGAGCTCCCAGTCCACTTCTGGGCTTCTGTTTACCAAGGACTGATAACGGCGCAGCGTTCTATCGACAGGTCCCTTGCTTAAGTTTTCTCAGTTCCGCCACGGCCTGCTCCCTTGCACACCTGAAAATAAACCTGCAGTGCAGACCATCCCGGAAGGCTTATATGGTTCTGATGAGCTCCGGTAAAGTGAAACCTTGGCTTAGATGCAACCAGAATATTCGTGCTTCCCCTTCTTCTTCTCCTACAGAAGGGGCCAATACCATTTGTACGTCTTTCGGTGAGCTCTGAAGCCTAATATTTAAGTTAACGGAACCAAGGAATTCCTCTTCTTCCTCCGCGTACCGGGGCTATCCAAGTGTGGATAGTAGGCGGATTCATTCTTAATGAATTGCTTTTGATGATAGAAATGCACTTTCGAGTGGTGGGATGTGGAACTAGAGCTTCTTGCTGCTCGACGAGGCCCCTGACCGAGGGCGGTATCGCAACCGGCGGCCATGCCATGCCCAGTCGCCATTATAACAAAAGTAAAGCCTGAGGCTTTGACAAAGACTTTTCGGAAGCATGTTTAAGTAATGATTCTCTTTGATATTTTTCTCCTTTGCAATATAAGTTGTTGCTACGCACTAAGCCGTCTTGTTGTAGATGTAGCATGCACAGTTTTTGATGTCCGTGCTAGTATTCCCACATACTCACAGGCTCCCTCCGGCGGATCAACTAACTGTTTATAGGCACTCTACACTACTGTATACGATGCTAGAGCAGGCAGAAAAGGGACATTGGCTGTGCATGCATTTTTGGCTGTCTGGCTGCACTAGCTGCAGCAAAGTGTATTACAGCCCCAGGACAGGCCCGCCCGTGCCCCCACCGACCCTGGCCACCGAAATTCTTTCTTTAAGTTATTGACTCTGCTGCAATGCCGGATGGCCGTCCGCTAATACCGACTACTCTCGTTATAGCAAGGAAGTGTAAGAAGAGTCCTTGATCTTAGCTATCGAGTCAAAGGCCTACAGAGAAGGGCGAGCGATTTTTTCTGTGGTCTTCGGGCGGTGTGTTCGCTCGCTCATACGCCACAAGAGGCGAAGGCGGGTAGTGCATTTCGCCTTTTATTGTTTCGTTCTCTCTTTAAAGGGAGAGGGGGAGACCCAACCAACGAAACAAAGACAGGAGCAGAACAGGCTACAGACCGCATGAGAGGAGACAGTGTACTCTACTCACTCTACTCATGCAGCTGCAACCCACAGCAATGCAGAAGTTAAATAGAATATCGCTTCAAAGGAGGGGACAGATGCAAACAGAGACACGCGGAGGCAACTGCACAGACAATAATACGGTGGACCACCAGAAGCAGAGAGAGCGACACAAAGGGGGGGACGGGGGGAAGGGAGGAGGAAAGCAACATAGTAAATAAAATAAAAACTTAAAAGGGAGACTGAAGATTAGCATAAAATAAGTGGAAGAGGCAGAAACACAAACAACAACAGCGGCACTCTGAGGTGTATGGTCACCTTTGAACGGTCCACTCATCTACCATTGAACGATGACCTTCATACGTAATTAAAAAGAGAATAAAATAAATATATATATATATATTAAAATATGTATCTATTATATTTTGTTCTAACGAGACTAACACATTTTCGTGTCAAACCCAGCAGCAGCCTCTACCCCCTCCGTTGCTGCAGGTGACCCTGCAGTGTGGGGCCAGCGCGCCCGCAACAGCAGCAGTTGTTGTTGTTTGTCTTTTGTATTTGTTTGTTTGTCTTTTATGAAAATTAATTATAAATAGAAAATTAATTCGAATGATGATTGGCTTCGTTTCATTTTGGCTTACAAAGTTCTTCTTTTCATTGTGTGTCGTGTTAAGTGTACATACACCCCGTGTCAGTGATTCAATTACTGCTCCTAAAGCAGCAACTCAATGTGTCTACATCATCAACTAGGTTTAACCTAGACAATTAATAATATTGGCTTTTGTATCTAACGAAATAGCGGAGACACAGACACTAGCCCCAGCCAGGGCAGTCTATCAACAACTGCAGATACAGAGCAGCGAATGCAATCAACACCCCAGAAACAGAAACGGAGACAAACATAACAATACAAACAAAACTAGGAGATTGCAGTATACAGAGAGGCAGCAAGAAGAGCGAGAGAGAGGGGGGGGGAAGGAGCCTCTCATCCCAAGGAATTTGGATTTTGTTGTCTCTCTTCTACATCAACAATCTGTCTGCCTCCCCTCCTCTTCTTTTTTCTCTAATTTCTCTTTTATCAAATGGCGCCTCGAGGCCGCATGTACAGCGATCAGCTGCAGACTTCTTCACTGCGAGGCCGCCATGTCTCTCCAGCTAATAGAAGGGGCCCGCGTAGAGCAGCAGCAGCAGGAGACACCCCAAGAGACACTACCCCTCCCTTACTCAGCTCTTCTTCCCCCTCTCCAGATTCTCATGGCATGCGCCGCATGCACGTGAGGGCCCCAAGGAGTCCCCTTCCTCATCGGCAGCACGACGAGAGCTGGAGAGACACCTCAACAGCAGCAGCAGCAGCAGCAGCAGCAGCGGGAGAAGGAGGAGGAGGACCCCGCCGACGACAGCGCCGCCGCAGCAACAGCGGCTCTGAAAGGCGGAGCTTCTCTGCCAGTCCACGGCGGCCAGGAGACCGGCAGCAGCAGCAGCAGCAGCAGCAGCAACCGCAGCCGCAGCAGCTGGACGAGGAGACAGCTCGTCGCAAAGCACAGCGAATCAACGATCTAAGAGCTCAAAGGGCGATGCGTGCTCAACACCGCTATGAAGAAAGCAGCGTAAGAGAGCGGCGGAGGGCTGGGGGCCGAGGGGATTCTGAAGAGGAGACACCTGAGGAGACAGCAAGAGAGCGGTGGGGTAGAAGAGGGGAGAGACAACAGTTTCGGTCTCTTAGACACTCTCCTTTTACCTCCGGAAGCAGAAGAAACAAAGGGGGGTCTACAGGAATTCGAGGCCGAGGCAGACACAGAGGAGCCCCGTGGGGCTACTTGGGAGGAAGAGGAGACAGAAGAGACAGATCACCGTCTCCTTTTCTGTCTCCTTCTCCCTGTTCTTCTATGGATTCACAGGAAGAGCTCAGGAGATCGCGAAGCAGAGAAAAGGCCCGCAGAAGGAGACAGGTGAGGAGACAGCTCAACACCGACAGCAAAAGGAGACAGTCTACAGACAGCTACTCTTGTGCATGCAGGCAGGATGCTGTCCCTTCAAGAGACACAAGAGACCTTCAGAGACCTTCGCACGATTTCTCGTGCTGCATCGTATACTGATTCGTCCACACAGGAAAATGTTTTTATATATTTAACTGTCTTCTGTTGCTGCTGTTGTTGCTTTACCTGTTGCTGCAGCTGTTGATGCTGCTGCAGCAGCTGCTGCTGTTGAAGTGTTGTATGCGTGTATGTGTTTGTTTGTTGTTGTAAGTACGAGACAATTCAGAGACACTGTCGGCCTGGCGGGGGTTCTCAGCAAGTGTTTTGGGATGGCTTTCAGTGGGTGAGGAAGGGACAGGGGGGAGACCCTACAGAGGAAAGGAGGCTCAATGCAACCCGCAAGGCCAGAAGGCTTCACGTGGGTGAGTTGAGGAGACGGACAGCCTACCCCAAAGGAGACAGACACCTGAAAGGAGACAGACACCTGAAAGGAGACAGACACCTGAAAGGAGACAGACACCTGAAAGGAGACAGACACCTGAAAGGAGACAGACACCCGAAAGGAGACAGACACCCGAAAGGAGACAGGCACCTGAAAGGAGACAGACACCTGAAGGGAGACAGACACCTGAAAGGAGACAGACACCTGAAAGGAGACAGACACCTGAAAGGAGACAGACACCTGAAAGGAGACAGACACCCGAAAGGAGACAGACACCTGAAAGGAGACAGACACCTGAAGAGCTGTGTGTTGCATGCGTTGGTCACATAACGTATGTCTATTGTTTTATTTTTTTTGCTGGGTTTATTTCGAATAGGTAATTTGCCTCTGTTGACGGAGAGTGCAGAGGAGGAGTTGAAAACATTCTTAACTAAATGCATGCAGGGGCCAGGGACAGCAGCCAAAGGGCCCAGCCCCATTTTGCATGTATGGTTTTGTAAAGAGAGAGGAGGTAATTATGGGTTTGTAGAGATGACCTCTGCTGAAGAAGCACAGCGTCTGCTGTCTATACAGCCTATCATCTGGAGGGGACAGCAACTCCGAATCAATAGGCCAACAGATTGGAAGAGAGAAGCAGCAGACATCAACTTCGCTGAGATTGCAGGGCATGTCTCCGAGGACTTCATCTGTCTCCTGTCTCATTCTGTCTCCTGTTGTTGTCTTCTCCTGTCTCCTCTTTGTCGCTGCCTGTTTCTTTCTATCTTCTGCTATCTCCTGCCGTCTCCTCTTATTGTATTGTTCTGTCTTCCTCTGTCTCCCGCAGTCCTCTCTTGTCGTCTTGTGTTTCTCGCTGTCTTCCTCTGTTTCTCTTGTGCATCCTATTGTTGTCTGTTGCTCGCTCGTGACTCCTTGTGTTGTCTCCCCATGCCCCTCTTTGTATCCTCCTGTCTCCTTTCATTCGGGTGTCTGTCTCCTTCAGCCGCCTTTTCACCTTCTCCCGCCATATATATATATATATATATATATATATATATATATATATATATATATATATATATATATATATATATATATATATGTGTCCTTCTACAGCTGCATGCATACATACGTATATGCATGCATTTTTATATGTGTTTGTGTATTTTTCAAATGTTTATATGTAGTTATATCTGCGCATGCGTTTAAGTATGGGTTTATGTGTTTATGTGTTTATGTGTTAGCATATATATATCTGTGTCTCTGTGTCTGTGTGTATCTGTTCTTCTGTTCCTATGCCTGTATCTTTCTCCCCTGTGTCTGTCTCCTCCTTTCTCTAACCCGTTTTGTCTCTTTTCCCTTTGTGTGGCTTGTTGTTGATCTTTGCCTGTCTCTGTTTGATGTGACTGCCTCTCTACGTGTGTTTGTATCTCTCTGTCTCTCTCCCTCTGTCGCTCTGTCTCTGTCTCTGTCTGTCTGTCTGTCTGTCTGTCTGTCTGTCTCTCTCTCTCTCTCTCTCTCTCTCTCTCTCTCTCTCTCTCTCTCTCTGTCTCTCTCTCTCTCTCTCTCTCTCTCTCTGTCTCGGCCTCTGTCTTCTCTGTCTCTGTGTCTGTTTCTACCTGTGTCTCTACGTCTCTGTGTCTCCGTGTCTCCTTTTGTGTGTGTACACAGCGCTGCAAATGCTCCTTTGTTGGAGAGTGTAGCTGCTGCGGCAAGTCTGGCAGAGACAACGGGAGACAGACAATGTCTTGCTCTTCTTCTTTCAAGGCTTTCAGAGGCCCAGCGCAACATTCTGGTGTACGTACACCCCAACGATAGAACATAAAGAACTATCAAACCCAAGCAGCAGCACAACTATATCTTCTTTGCATGCAAAACAACTAGGGAGTAGTATGAAAACAGTGGAGGAGACAGAGGAGACAGTTGCAGTGTACCTAAATTAATTTTCTGCCTTTCCCTTTATATTAATACACATGTTCAGGTGTACGTACACTCCAAACTCGAACAGTAAAACCTCTAGACAGCTGAAAGGACACCAAAGAAAAGAGAGTTTGAGACACTGAAGAGGCATCAGACAGGTTGTACTGTCTCTAGGAGGGACAGACACAGACAGACACAGAGAGAGATAGAGAGGCACGCGCATACGGAGACAACCAGCAAAGACAGAGGAACAGACACAATTAAAAGGAGAGACAAAGCAGACAGGGACAGCAACACAGAAGAGACACACAAATGCAAGCAGAATAAAACACACGCTCACAAACAGAGACACAAACAGAGACAGAGGGAGAGAAGGGGGGAGACAGAATGACAGACAAAACCAGAAAGACACAGGATGCATGCAGACACAGCAACATACACGGAAGCAGAGACGGAGACAGAAACACAGACAGAAGCAGAGACGGAGACAGGGGACACAGGCAGACGCAAAGACAGAGAAGCAGACGCGTCTATATATATATATATATATATATATATATATATATATATATATATATATATATATATATATATACTGTGTCTTCAGCGATTTCTTAGCGAAGTGTCCCTCAGGGCTGACAGGCAGCAGCTGTCTCCCTGTTGAGTTGCTGCAGTGTCAAATACAGACAGAGCTGTTACATGGGGTAAGGAGAAAGGACAAAGTGCTTCTGTGGAGACAGTGTTTAATTACAGTTATATTGCCTTTGTATTAAGTGTCTCCTAAACAATAGATTCAACTTAGCCTTTGTTTGAGGTGTCTCTTCAACACATCTCCCCACTGTCTCCTCAACAATCAAATATATATTTGATATAAGGTGTCTCCTTAGCAATGAGCGTCCAATTGTTGTCGAGACACCTCACCAGAGTCCCCCCCCGCCCCCCCCCCCTGTTCTTCTGTCTCCCCTCAATTCCCTCTACTCCCTCTCTGTTCTTCTTATTCGTCTTCTTGTTGCTGTTCATGTTATATATCCAGACATGCATGATATCATACACGAGCAGCCTAATATAAACTTGTACATATGCTTCTTTTATATATATATATATATATATATATATATATATATATATATATATATATATATATATATGTGTGTGTGTGTGTGTGTGTTAAACATAAATAAATATGCATTTATATATATATATATATATATATATATATATATATATATATATATATATTGAGTTCCTCATCCAAGAAATTTTGTTATCTTGCAGCATATGGCGTTAGAATTTATTTGTAAGGGTTAAGGGTTTAGGGTTTAGGGTTTAGGTTGGAGTGTGTTGTTTGCCTTGTGCTGTCTGCATGCATGCAGCCTCCGTCTTGTGTTGTGCGACTCATAAACCCTGTACCTGAGGCGGTGGGGGCTGAGGACTTGCAGGAGACATTAGCTGATGTGTTAGGAGAAATAAATAAAACTAAAACTGTCTTAGCTGCTCTTGTCATAACAGAGGAGCTAGAGAGACAGTTACCTGCTGCAGAAAGAGGAGACATTTATCTTCAATTCGCCACCAAAGTCCAGGCAGATATGTGCATCTTAAGTAGGCTCGCTCCCTAATACAGTCAGGTGTAGTGTATGTACACCTCAAGTGTGCTCTACAGTTTATAGTAGGTGCTGCTGTAGCGTAAAGATAATCGAAAAATAAAGAAAACATATATCTCTATATCTCTATATCTATATCTGTATTGCTATATGGATATGTATCTCTATATCTCTATATCTCTATACCTACATCTCTATATATTTATATACCCTACATATCTATATATCTCTATATCTATATGCCTATATATCAATATACCTATACATCTGTATATCTATATATCTGTATATCTATATAATCTAACTACCCATCTATATATCTATAGTATATATATATATATATATATATATGTATGTATATGTACATATATAAATAATGTAATATTAAATGATGCTGGGGGGCAGTAGAGACAAAGGTAGTGATAGGGTTTGAAGTGCAAGCGAGGAGCAATATCGAATACAGCGGGGGCCTTGGGGTGTATATACAGTAGAAGAGACACAACAATCAACAGGCTTGTGGTGTATATGCAGGCTTTAGTGGGCGTATGTATGACGGCAAGCCTCTTGTGATTGAGCGGTTCAATGAGGGGGTTTGGAGACAAACAATGCAGAGGCATTCTATCTGTCTCCTTCAAGAAATTTTTTGTAGCTTCTTGTAGAGAGACAGATAGAAACAACATAGCTAATATAAACACAAACAGACAGACACTTTAGATAACAAACACTACCAAACAACAATGACAAGACACGGACACAAACAAAATATAAACATCAACAAGGAGTAGCCCCTCACCCCCGGCCCCCTTCAGACTAATACACCCGGAAAGGGCTTGAGAGACAGGCCTCACCAGCATCAAAAGAGCGGTCTGTCTCTTTACCAGCTAGCTATGGCTAGCTATGGCTAGCTATGGCTAGATGTGGCTAGCCGGGGTCCTGGGGAGGAGGGGGAATTTGCTCAAAGCCCCAAAGGCTGCCTTGAGGGGCTCCTGCATGCAGAGTGTTCGTCCTTGTTTCTTTGCTTGCGCCGAGGGTTTGTTTTGTCTCGGAGGGCGCTTGTTGAGTTGTTGCGTGGTGTGGGGTGTCTCTCTCTAATCTGTATTGATTGCATGCATACTTTCTGTCTGTGTTTCTGCTGCTCGTTATGCCACTGTCTCCTCCTCCCGTCCTGCGTGTCTCCATGTGATTCTTTGTTTGTGTTTTCTTTATTGTCTCCTCGTTGTCTGTTTGTCTGTATCTCTGCCCCGTACTTGTCAACAAGTGTAAACCAAACAGTTCTTGTGTCTCCACAAACACAAACAAAGAAACGCGCCCTGTCTCTACGCTGCGGCATATATATATATATATATATATATATATATATATATATATATATATATATATATGTTTATATTTATGTATAGACAGCGGCTTGTATGCGTTACTTAGTTCTTTTTCTCGTTGGCTGTGCATAATCAGGGCCTGGGGCCCCCTGCTCAGGGGCCCCCTAAACGAGTCCTGTGAGTGTACCCTGTAGGGCTCTGGGGGCTCCCGCAAGGGCCCTCTGCCGGCTTCCTGTGGGGCCCCTGTCAGATGCCCTGTGGGGCCCCCGCGGGGCCCCTGTAGGGGCCTTGAGGCCCCTGTAGGAATCTTCCCTTTTCTGGGGCCCCTATAAAACCCCTGGAAGAAGCCCTGCACAGTCCATGCGGGGCCCCACAGAGGTCCCACGGGGGCCCCCGTGGAGCCCTACAGGGGGCCTGGGGGGGTACCGTGGGGACCCTGTGGAAGAATCTTCTTTGGGCTTGAGGCCTCTCTTGAAGGACTCAGCGTGTGGGGCCCTCTTGTGTGTAGGTTTAAAGTGTTTGTGGTAATGTTAGTTTGTGATAATGTGTATATATGTTAAGAAAACCATTTGGCTATTCTCGAGTTTGTAAACTGAAAGCGGATACGATCAAAGATATTACTGAGGGATCGAAGGTTTGGTCGCACGTCGAGGAATACTGAGACCCCCTCTCTGCTGCGGGGGCCATCATAGAAATCGATGATATACCTGATACACCCATGCACATATAACACTGGCACCTGCATGCATGCATGCATGCATGCATGCAGGGGTGGCACAGAGAGCATGCACAGCCCCAAGCTGCTGAGTATGGTTTGAGACGGAGACGATAGCTGGGGAAGAAACAGGTGCCCTTCGTTGCATGCGATAGACATAGAGAGGGATGGAGACAGACAAACAAAGAGAGACAGATAGCAAGAGACGGAGACAGCCACAGAGACAGCCAGACGAAGGCAGACAGATAAACACAAGCAGACGGGGGTTACAAAGAGAAACAGACGGATAATTAAACAACCACAGAGAGGAAGACAGCAAGGGACAGGAGGAGACACAGAGAGACATAGAGAGACACAAAGAGAGATCAAAGGAGCAAGATAGCTTTACAGATATTAGTGTGGAGACAGAGGGAGACAAGAAACACACAGAGACAAAAACTGATACTCAAATGCAGAGGGAGACGCATGGGGAAGGAGAAGAGGAGACAGTCAAAAACGACACAAGGACCTCCTCGAAAGAAGAGATTCTTAGGGGGCCCCAAAACTAAACCTCAAACCCTAAACCCTAAACCCTATACCCTATACCTAAGCCCGTGCACCCTGAGGCGCTCAGGCCACCGCTCTTCAAGCCGCACAACTCGTATCCTAAGCCCTAAACCCTAAACCCTAAACCCCCGCAAGCATACGTGATCTGCTTCCCGCATCTATCAACGAGCCAGTCGTGTCTGTCGAAGGGGGCATCGAAGCCGAGGAATTGTCGCACACGAGACTTCACTGAGGGGTCGTTGGGGCGCCCCACAAATCGCAGCAACTTTGGGGCTGGACATGTCTCTGCATGCATGCGCTCGTACTCAAGCACGCGGTTCCAGGCCTCCTCTGTCACAGCGTTATGAATAGCCACCACAGAAGGGACAGTTGAAGGAGACACACAATGCCCCTTTCGAGAGGCAGCCTGCAGCAGCAGCAGCAGCAGCAGCAGCAGCAGCAGCAGCAACGCACGGCTGATCAAACATGCGGGGGGGAGAGAGACACCTCCAGGAGACACAACAAGGGGGAAGAGACAGGCAGAGGCAACAAAGGAGACATCTATAAAAACAAACGAATGAAGATAAAGCACAAAACAACAAACACAAAGACAGACAGAAACGCAGATGAAGGACAAGACAACAATACCTGTGTAAAAACAAAGAGAGACAAACAACAGAGGAGACAGTCAAAAACACGAGGAGACACAGTTAGAGACACGATCATCCTTAACATCCGACAGTCTGAGCTGAGCCTCCTGATGCCCTCAAGACAAAAAGAGACAAACAAACTCAAGGAGGAGACACAATTCAAATACCCCCCACACTGCTGCTGTTTCAGCAGCAGCAGCAGCGGCAGCAACAGCAGGAGCAGCTAGCACCAGAAGCAACACCGACCCCAGCAGCAGCAGCAACAGCAGCAGCAGCAACAGCAGCAAGAGAAAGATTGTCTGTACTCTGAAGAATTGCTTTTCTGAGGGGTAAATCCACTTGCCCTCTCTAGAGGGGATAGATGAGGTCACTCGTTCACTAGAAAGCCCCAAGTTTGTCTCTGTCTCCTCTAGTGTCTCCGTATTTATTGTTGCTGCTATCCCTTGCTGTGTCTCTCTCTCTATATGCTCTGCATGCAAGGAACCGGGCCCCGCTAGGGGACACCCCGAAGGGACCAGGGTCTCCCCTCTGTCCCCCATGGCGGTGTCCCCTCTGGGATCGTCTCCTCCCGCTCTATCAACACAAACTACCAGCTAACTCAGACAACAAGAAGCCCCTGGAGGAGGGTGTCGAGTCCCTGCATGCGCATGCAGCCCCGTCCCCTCTCTGCCTCCCTTCGCCTTCAGGGCCTCGGGCCCCCCACGCATGCACCCCAGCCCCAAAGCTGACCCCTCGGCCTTCGCGCTCAGTCCCTCAGCATGCATGCATGCATGCATGCATGCTCCACACACTCGCCTCTGGAGAGAGAGACTTAGGCCGGGCCCTGCATGCAGCCAAGCCCCAAGTCTGTCTCCCTTTCAAGGCCTGGAAGAGTGCTCTACACTACCAGCTCAGCCTCAAAGCCGGCAGCCTCGTACTACTACCTCCAAAAGAAGCAACACAGGGGCCCCCAAGGGCCCCCTGTGTGGCCTAGGGGCCCCTGATGACCTCGTGCTTGAACCAGGGCCCCCAGTGGCCCTCTGTGCAAGCAAGGGACCCCCCACGAGCGCGCAAAAGGGGGGCCCCGTGAGGCCCCTTGTCTGGGTCAGGGGCCCCCCTAGGGCCCCCTTTAACAGTAAGGGAAGGGGCCCCCGAGGGCCCCCTGTGCCGATTAAAGGGCCCCGAAGGGCCCCCAAGGGCCTTCTGGCCTCAAAGGCCTCTGAAAGGAAGCCTGCAAGATAGGAGGAGACAGCTGAGGGGATACTAAAGTAGTAGTTTAAAAAGAATAGAACAACACAACGAACGGCAGCAGTAGCTCGAGAGACAGCCGAAGAAGGAGACAAACAGCAGCACGGTAACAAGAGACAAGGGAGAAACACCCCGCATCAAAAGAAGAAGAAACAAATAAAACAATCCATTTGTTTTCTATTTACTCTATAGAACCTTCTCCTCTTGACGTGTCTGAGGCAGCGCAGCCGAAAGAGCCTAGCTAAGGTCCCCAGCAGCAAGGGGGCCCCTCCTGTTGAGGGCCCCCGTTGTTGCTGCTGTTGCTGTTGCTGCTGCTGCTGCTGCTGTTGCTGCTGCTGTTGCTGTAGTGCGTTGGAGACACATAGATGAAGGCGTTATGTCTTTCTTTTAGGTAATAGTTAAGCGAGAAGACTTGAAGGAGGTCTCCCTGTTTATCCCCTCGGACGCCTGCGGAGCTGTCTGTACACCCGAAGGCCGGTGTGGTGTCTGCAGCCCTTCGGCCCCCCTGCTGGCTTCATAATAATATTAGATAAATAAAATAAATTTAGTAGTAACTTTCATTTAGTTTATGGCTCTTCAAAAAATGTGGAAACATTCGAACTAGCCACCCTGCTGCAGCAGCAGTAGCAGCAGCAACAACAGCAGCAACAGCAGCAGCAACGACAGCAGCAGCTGCTGCAGGGCCACCAACGACAGCAGCACCAAGAGCATCACGCAGAGCCTCAGACCAAGAACAAGAGCAGCAAGGACCGCAGCAACAGCAGCACCAGCAGGCGCAGCAGCAGCAGCCGCAGTAGCAGCAGCAGCAGCAAGGGCAGCAGCAGCAACAAAAGCAAGAGGCGCAGCAGCAGCGACGCACCAAGAGCATTACTGTCTACAGAAGCATTAGCGGCAGCAGCAACAGCAGCAGCAACAGCAGCAGCAGCAAGACGAGCTGGGGTAGAGAAGGCTTCTTCTTGCTTGAAGGTGAATGTATCTGTAGAGGAGACAGAGGGACTAGGAGACAGTTGCTGCTTGTAGAGGCCCATAGAGGAGGGAGGAGGCACACAAGGAGACAGACAGCACAAGTGAATAAAAAACAAAGAGACAGAGCAAATAAAAGAAACAGAGATATATAGACAGAGACAGACAGCAGCAGAGAAAGAGGAGACAAATTAAACGCAGTCAGTCGTTCTTTAAGGAAACAGAAGCCCTCCCCCTGCAGCAACATCTACTGCTCCCTACACCAGCAGCAAACAGCAGCAGCAGCAGCAATAACCGCAGCAGCAAGACTAACACCAGGCTCGACCAGAGCAGCAAGGGCAGCAACAGCAACGGCAGTTGTAGAAGAAGCACGAGAAGAAGCAGCAGCACCAACAGCAGCAGCATCAACAGCAGCAGCAGCAATAACAGCAGCAGCAGCGTGGTAATGAAGCATGTCCCCCCCCCCCTCTGTCTTTGTGGAGACAGATGAAATGGCCTCCTTGAGGTGTCTCCTCTGAGCACAACCAGGTAGGGCGTGGAGCTCCCCTTAAGCATCACCATCATCATCATCAGCAGCAGCAAGAACAGCAGCAGCAGCAGCAGCAGCAGCAGCAGCAGCTTCGAAGATGATGCTGGAGACGTCCGCGACGCCTCCTGGGGGATCCCCCACAACCCAGGAGCAGCGGCCTCAATTCGCTCGTTTCTGTTTGGCTCTCTTCTTATTATTTTCTACTTTTTTTCTCTTTAAACTTCAACAAGATGCATTTAATCAAGAACATCACAAAAGGAGACGCAGGGTACTACTGTCTCCTCCTCACTGTCTCCCCCCCCACTGTCTCCTCCCCCACTGTCTCTGTCTCCTCCCCCACTGTCTCCTCCCCCACTGTCTCCTTCTTCACTGTCTCCTCCCCCACTGTCTCCTTCGCACACTGACTGTCGCTGTCCCCGCTGTCTGGCGTCACAATGTCTCCTCCTCTACTGTCTCCTCCTCTGCTCCCTCCTCACGTGTTGTCTGTCTCCTCACCTACTGTCCCTCCTGCTACTGTCTCCTCCTTCAGTGCCTCCTCCCCAACTGTCTCCCCTATTACTGTCTCCCCTAGTCCTGTCTGTGCTGCTGCTGTCTCGTCTACTCTTTGAAACCCTGCAACTTGGGGGGCACCGCGAGGGCCTAAGCCCAGCCCTCATATGTGTTGTGGGCTTATGGCCTGCGGTTGAATAATAGGGGTTTAGGGTTTAGGGTATTTGGGGTTTAGGGATTGTCGTTAAATATTAGGGGTTTAGGGTTTATTGTTGAATATTAGGGGGTTTGGGGCCTGTGGTAGAATACTAAGGCTCTAGGGTTTGTGGTTTGATTTGATGGTGGGTGGGGGGGGAGAGGCGGGGGGGGTTGGGTTTGTGATTTGGCTTTAGAGCTTTAGGGTTTGAGGGAGTATATTAGGGTTTACGGTTTGTGTGTGTTTTAGGGGGGCGCGGTGGTGGCGACGGAGTCTGCATGCGTGGATGTGGTGTACATACACCGTGATGTATGTCGTGCGCTGTGGGTGAGGGGGCCTGGCGGGTCTGGGACGGTCTTGATGTCTGCATTTACAGCATTTGTACCTCAAAATGCATTAGCAGCAGCTAGTGGTGGGGATATTACTGCGGGGGGAGCTTCCGAGGGGCCCTCGGGGCCCCCAGGAGGGGGCCCCTCTGTCAAACCCTCCGATCAGGGGGCCCCCGGTGACTTGGGGGCCCCCTTTGAAGGGTTTGAAATCCTCAAGCGCCTGCAACAAGCAGTACCACCTCGGGGGTTTTGGGCTGCGGAGTCGAAGGACCCATGGGGCCCCACATTTAGGCTAAATTCGCAGGTTGAGGTGGGGGGCCCCCAAGTCCCTTCTATTATTGGGGTGTATAGAGACAGCCGGCTATTTAAACAGGGGATGTTCCCGGGTTGTGATGCAGCAACCGCTGGCTACTGTCTCCTTGCCCTCGTGCGTTTGCCTGTCTCCGCATGCTTTGCGCCTCATCACCATTTATCGAGGCGCGGGGGACTGTCTCCTGCCTCCTGGACCTGTACTGAGGTGTTAGAGAAGATGTCTCCAGCAGGTGGTGCTGCTGCTGCAACAGAAGACACTCCTGATAGCCCCGCATGCATTCGACTGGTGGCAGGGGCCTCTCTTTCTGCGGTTAAGGATTACGCAATGGAGGCCCTAAGAAGACCTTATCTTCAAAGCACTGCAACAGCCGGGGCCCTCCTACAGTTCTGTGGGGCCCCCTTAATGCAGCTTCTGGCTGTAGATGCTGTAGCAGGCAGAATCTTCTTCTTGCAGCGAAACCCTTCTCCCCCTCTTCCCCCCAGCCGCCGCCTTTCTCAAAAACAGGGAAGCCCCCAAATGGGGGTACCCATATCCCCTGAAGACACCGGGGGGCCCCCTACCTCCGGCCCGCTTGAGGGCCCCACTGCATTTGCTTGGGGGGCCCCCCTCTCTGAAGACCCCCAAGGGGCACAAGGGGCATCCCGGGTGCCTGCTTCGTGGGGCGTCGATTGGAGACAGTCCTTAGCAACGTCGTCATCAAAGCCTCCTCACCCCGAGAAGGTGCAGCATCTGAGACGGCAAGCTGCAGAGACAGAGGCTGATAAGAGAGAATTGAGGGAGAAGCCGCCGGGAGCAAACAGCCTGGGGGCCCGTCCCTGGAGGAGCGAAGGGGCCCTCCCGACAGAGGAGACAGCGACAGGCGGAGGGCAGAGGCGGCTTGAGGAGACAGAGAAGGAGACAGGGGGCCTGGCCTCCCTTTGCGTTGCATGTATTCATTTAGACGGCTTCTATGATGATGTGTCTCGTTGTGTCCCTGTCCCCACGGAGACAGAAGGGGAGACAGTTCTGGGGGAGCCAGTACACATGCAAATAGACCCCCTGACAGACACTTTAGTCTTCGCTGCCTTCGACACGGAGGGACAACTTGTGCTTTCTCTGCATCAAGCCTTCTCCATGCAACGCAGATATGCAATCAAATTCGAGGCATTCACCTCAGGTTAGGACACACAAAAGCTACGAGCATATATATATATATATATATATATATATATATATATATATATATATATATATATATATATATATATATATATATATATATATATATGCGTACATTCATATGTGTGTACATGCGTATAACAGTGGCCCTATATGCTTACATGTTTTGGCGTGCTTCTGTCAAGAAGCTCTGTTATACAGGCATGTTCATGCATGCGGGCAGGATATCTGTCTTTCTGTGTCTCTCTCGCTCTCTCTCTTCTGTCTCTATCCCTCTCTCTCATCCTCTCTCTCCGTGTATATATATATATATATATAGAGAGAGAGAGAGAGAGAGAGAGAGAAAGAGAGAGGGAGAGAGAGAGAGTAGGGCTGTGCGCGCATATGAAGCTACGGATGTCCAAAGGATCTGTGTAAACAGATAAATGGCTGTATCGTTAACAGTGTGGATGCATACATGCACATGTTTAACTTGTAATGCATGCAATTAGGCATACGCCGGCTTGGGGCTTTTGTATAAGCCCGGCGTGAATAGGGAAGGGACTGAAGGGAGCAAGGGGCCTTGCTGGGGTGACCCCTAGTTCACGGCTGCTGCTGTTGCTTGGGCTTCTGCGGCTACAGCCGCATGCATCTATCGCTTATTTGTTGTTGCCTCTGTTTCTGCCGCATTGGTTGCTGCTGTTGCTGCTGCTGCTGCTGTGTTGTTAGGGCGGCTGCTCTCCTCGGAGTTTTCGAGTCTGGGGAAGATTCTCCTAACTGGTAAGCCCCACACCCTGTGAGGCTGCTGTTACGCTGCATGCACGGTGAAGCAGAGAGGGAAACAGACATGGGCAGGAGGAGACAGAGATTGAGACGGAAGAAGAGATAGACAGAGACTACAGACATAGTGCGGGAGGGGTATACGTAGACAGCGAGGCACACAGTGAGGAAAGAGACTGAGACAGTCAAAGAAACAGACAGAAAAAGAAAAGGGAGATAGGTAGAGAGAGATCCAAGCTGATAGAGAATAGGCACTAGAAAACAACAAATAAAGATAAGCACAGACACAACCAAAGAAGAGTGGTGTACCCAAGGCAGGGCTTACAGAGAGACAGAGAGACACCTCCCGACCTCCACCATCAGAGACAGGCACAGAGACCCGCGCAAAGCTGCATGCCCCAGTGCAAGTCAACAAGTACGCGGGGGCCCAATTGTTTCTGTTTTCTTATTGAACTCCACAACGTACATTGTAAACACCTACAGTCAGGCCTGGTGTATGTGTATTTTGCAGGAGACAAGACACCATACAAGGAACGGCTTGATATCATAGATATTCTTTCGGGGTACCATGAGCAAGTCAGCCTTCCCCGAGCTTAGTGCAAGGCTTAAGGTTTAGGGGCGAGGAAGAGTCCCCGATCCTTCGTCTTATCAGTCTCCTCCGAACTGTCTCCTCCCTATTATCTGTTCCTACAGCGCTCGCTGCCCTAAAGCCCTAGCCTGCCTGCCATCTATTGTATTCTTGTGCACGGCATAGAAATGGGGCTCTAAGCATTTATAGCGGCAGCGGTTGCATACGGAGCCGCAGCAAAGACACAGTAGGCACGCCTTGGCGGGTTAGAAACATTACAGACACCGTGAGGTGTATGTACAGGGTGCCTTGTAGTGGGAGGCAGGCTCTGTAGAGGAGCATTTCTTTAACTTCAGATTGGCCCTTAGAAGAGACACTAGCAGAAATATACGGGCTGCTTACTGAGGCCTCTAGGCTTCTTCGTTTCACTCTAATTCATATAAGCCTTTATACAGGGGGAGACACTTCCTCTGAAGGAAGGGACACTTCCTGTACGGAAGGAGACACGCCGTTAACTGGTTAAGTGGCGTGCCAGTCACATGGAGGGTGGGTGGAAGTGCCCGTACTGTACTTTGGGTAAGGCCTTTGGGATATCAGTGCAGCAATGC
Organism: Eimeria praecox; assembly: GCA_963920595.1. Lineage (NCBI taxonomy): Eukaryota > Apicomplexa > Conoidasida > Eucoccidiorida > Eimeriidae > Eimeria > Eimeria praecox. The sequence continues at coordinate 2,816,394 of OY986952.1, forward strand.
ATGCAAGGAACAGAAGCTGCTACGTAAGGTGTGCACGTACAGCTGTCGTGTGGGGCTGCATGTTTACTTGTACAAGCACTGAAGAGTGGTAGGGCCCTAAACCCTAAACCCTAAGTGGCAGGAGCACGCTCACGTGCATATGCACTTAAGCATGCTACTGCCGCCGCCTTAGGGACGGGGCTTTGCTGCTGGGCTGCAGCCCAGCAAAGTGCATGCGCACAACGCATGCATCCTTCTCTTTCTGTCGGGCTTAAGATACTCTGGTGAACCTGAATCTGTGTACTACGGTTCCTGTAGGAGACAGGTAGAGCCGGGGCCATTTAATTGCGTCATTTACTGCGCTTCATTGGACAGTAGAGTGGAATCCAAATAAAAACGAACAAGGCCGGGACTTCTACTGAATCTAAGTGTGCATGCAATAGCACATTGGCTTGGCGTGCATGCATGAAGTATAGCGATAAGGGAAGGGATTACAGCAGCAGCTGTTGTGCTGCAGCAATGACGAGTCCGACTCCTCCACTTACTAGCCCCACGACCTAGTTCTGCTTTGCTGGGGATCTACTGAGACCCGAGTGTGAGACCAGCGGATTTCAAGGAGTCATTTCGTATGCTTTCATGCCGTCTCACCTCCATAGTGATCTCGTAGGCCAACGCCTAGATGATTCGGGTGTATGGCGTCCAGGAATCAATATGGTTGCCACATGTGATAGATAGCTGTTAAATACTAACTTATCCCTCCACAGCCAACAAGCAGAGATGCAAGTGTTAACAACACATACGAAGTTAGACAGACCATGCTATAGACCACGATACATGGCGCCATCATTGAAACTTCATCTACTATTTACAGCACCATCCAACTAGCCTTGAAGCAACCAAGAAAACCAATATTCTTTAATCTGAGAGCCTACATAAACAGAAGTCAATGAAGCTAGTAGCCAAGCAGCTACGCTACCCACTGCCCTCCCATGCCGTAGCTATATTAAAACATAAAACAATCCAGCGATTTAGAGAGACATGACTAGAAAATAATAAAGTGAATAAACATGAATTCAAATACCTGGCTTAACTCATAATATATATAGTGCTTTAAAGGTTTCGGGGGGCATGCAGCACCTGTTGACTGCAGGTCCCGTTGCAACCGTGCCAACCTCAAGTAACGAGGTATGTGTATTTCAAATATATAAACTAGGGCTTTTCTTTCTGATGCAGCGCATTATCCTTTTCTATTTGTAAGGCGGAAAATGTTTTGTTTCCTGCCATTTATCGCTATTGGCCTCGAGCCAGCAGTATCACCCAAGGGGAACGGACAAGGATTGAACAATCCAACATCTCCTTTTGATCCAGCGTCTATACAATATGAACTTCTTACACATCATGACAATGCATCTGCTATAACTGGCAGCGCTAAGATGAGTAGACAAGGTTTTGCAGCTTTTTCTGCGATCGCCTTCACTGCCATTGTTGTATCTCTGGTATACAAATATTCCAGATCATTGATGTCTCGTAAAAATAAGGAGAATAGTGAATTGATCACATGTCAAACGGAGGGAAAAACGGGAGCATGTCCCCCTGTAAGTTGCTGTTTGTGAATTCATCTATCTAGTCGCGGAATGTTCAGCTGAATCGGGGGTTATGCTATGGTGTGTGGTCTGCTGTCGTCGGGGGCCAGAGGAGTCGTTCTACTCATAAGGATAGAAATGCCAGGACGCCCAGCCCAAGCTGAACGGCTGCAGCTTGACTGCTAGAATGTTCATCAGCAGAATTTTGGGGTTTATATGATGTTCGACACGGCTGCGCCCGGCAGCGGACCTGCGAGACGATTCCTGCATGCTACAGAAGCGCATTGATTTGTTGGCTTTGCAGTGGGAATACCACGCTTAGCTCCTTTGGGTGAGATGGACGCCATACAAAGGAAGATGTTCTAAAGCTTGGGGGACGTGTCTGGTCTCGTTTGTGCTTATGCTCAGCGTCATGCTACAGGGGGAGAATACTCCATATGCATCCTTTGCGTAAAGTGCGGGCTCTTCAGGATTGTATATTCAGCAATCAATCTAGCGCTTCGAAGAAGAACGGGTTTGCCATTATCTATCCATGGGTCGAGGTTGAGAGTGGCGTACACCTCCCGGTTATTAAGATTGAGTATGACTTTGTTTGTTGTTTGTTTGTCAAATGGGGGCAGCGATAGGCTTTGCCGTAGGAGCGATGAAACGCGAGGCTGTTACGGACACACGCCTTGGTAATAGGGTTATTGAATGTCCCTCAATTTCAGGTTATCAATTCCTATGAGGCGATGCTCAACTGTAGGGGCAGGTGGCGTCCTTGTATTTCAGAATCTAGAGCAAGCTGTGGTTAATAGCTTGTAGCTACATTGCGTGCTTTCCGTTAACCGAGTACCCCCCTGTTGCAACAGGAAACGCAAGCTTTCGGCTTTGTTCTGAATTGGTCCTTGGCACACACTTTCACGTGACACTCGGGTTATGCCGGCATGCCGATTGTTTTCTAGTGGCGTTTGAATAGCTATACAGGCTCCCTTTTTTGCATCCGATGTGTTTTGCATAGCGCATCATCTGATTGAGTGCTTCAGATGAAGCTCTATAGGTGATGCCAGCTGGATTGCGTGATGGAAATTACAAGCTCCGTGCTTTGGCCCTTTGCGAGTGTCTCTTTAGCGTCATTGCTTTATTATTTTCTCGTGTAATTATTCGCTACGGGTGATGAGCAAGAGAGTTGCCGTCTGGCTTCCCACCAGAAGCATCACATGGTATTTGCGTGATTTTCGGCAATTTAAGGACGTGCGTCACCTCGAATCTGCACTGAACAGTGGTGGCGGCGGCAAATGCATTTGAAATTCTTAACATCAACAGGCACTTCTTTCATTCTGCTTGATATTGCGGAAGGTTGGATTTTGCCCAGGACGCAACTGTTTACTTGGGTCCTTGCAAGCGCTTTAGGTAATAGCGACTGCTAGCGGCATTTGGAATGTGGATTGACCATCGCCGTTGTTACCTAATGGAAAACGGCCAGATGGTGCGCTTGTTTTTGAAAGGCACGACGCCAGGCCGTACGTGAATGAAACAAAGCCCTGCGGATGTCTACTTTGCAAGCTCCTACCTGCGACGTTTTAGGCAGTTGCTGATGTCAAGGAGGACAGTGCAACCTATGGCTGGCATGTGCTGCAACGGATTTATCTTGATAATGACAGAAAATGAACTGCTTCGCCCAGCCACTCCTCGGAATATGGGTTGGTATGCTGGGTGGGGTGAACACACAAGCAGAGTGTTTGCGTGCAGCGGTTTCCTTTACACTAGGAACATGGCCCCCTGATTGAAAAGTCTCTTCGGCACACGTGTGTTGAAATTCTGTGCCGGAGCTTCGTTCATTACTATGCGCGTCGTATGCTCGCAGGAACGCAATTGCTTTTATGGGAGTGCTAGCTCCGCCGTTAAGGATCCCCACCCCCGTGGGGGCGGATTTGCAGACGCAGCGGCTCTGCAGTTCTGGGGGGGTTCCCATTAGCGCCAGGTCTACGTTGTGAGCAAGGGCTGCGTCCTACGTGTTCCGTGTGATGCATACGAGAGTTCCAAAGGGCCAGTAAGCCTTTTCATGAATAACTTGGGAAGAACGTATTGACTTTTTGCAGCGGAGCACAAACCTGCGAAGCGCCTTTACGAGCATGCCTCTTGCATGCGGCTGCTGGGCCCTAAATAGCAGTAGTAATTGGCATTAGCACATTTAGCGTTGCAGGCTGCGTGCGAAGCCCTGTTGGGCGCGATTTGCATGATGGCAGCAACTGAAATGCTCATGCTTTGCCTTCGGAATGCCCAAGATGAAACCTCTGGAAGCAGCGTGGTGTTTTTGTTGATTCGCTGCTTGCGGAAGTTGAATTGAGGATTGATGCTCCAAAGATGCATTGGAGGCTTTCAAAGTGTATGCGGTGTGTCGTACTGGCGAGCAGCATGCATTGAGCGGACAGAAGAATGCAGTTGCCTACACCACGGTGTGAGCAGTTCATACAGAAAGTGCGTTGCGTAGAGGCCTCATGCAAGCTTAGGCAGACTTCATCTGCAGCACTGTAGAGTGGTGCTGTGGCTCTGGTGGGCGCAGTCTTTAGTGTCCTTGTTAAAAGGTGAATCCTTGCACTCCGGTACGACCTATGTGAACGCACTGGGTGGCAGTGCGCATTGGCAAAGGCTCGCAAGCCCTTTACGGCGGCAAGAGGGGACTTTCTGCAGGCATAGATTGCCTCGTTTGCTCGTTCGGCAGAGCCACTGGTCTGCGGAACTTAGGACGTGGCACTCGGTGTCGGTGGGATTTCCAGGTGAATGGTGCAAGCAGGTGCAGAAGATATGTTTTGCTGTATTCCACACCCGCGTTCCTCTTGTTCAGATATTGTACCTAGGTCCGTTGACCAGCGCACCACCATCATGTGCAGTGGATCGAAATTGAAGATAGGCAATTGTGAAGGCATGAGTTGTTGCTGAACCGCGATCCACAATGGCCTTTTGTGCATGGCGTTGAACGCATTTCTGTATAGGAGCATAGAGGGAGAGTCGGCCTTTCGTCGGCTTCTTTGCCACTTCTTAGCTACGCGTCTGTGTCAACTGGCAGTGCTTTCGGAAGGAGGACAGTAGAGGCAGATTGTAACATTGTTTAGATCGGGCATTGCGCCATTTTGTGGGGGATGAAGTAACAGTGGGTGCTTTTGAGCTAGCGCATTTTCATGTATGTTAGCACAGGGAGCTGCATGTGGCTCATTGGTTCTATGCTTGCTTGCCTAGGTCGCAGAGTACTTCCCTACAGAAGGTGCGTGGATATGCAAGGTGAACTGTTGCTGTGTAATGTACTCCCCACTAGAGCTGATGGCTGTGGTGTTATCTGTTTGCCAAGAGGGAATGCGCAAGCTGAGCGGCGATCTCGTAAAATGCATAATGCCTGCTGCGAACTGGTCGGTGTTTTGGACCAACTCAGCAGATGCCTCTTCTGTGCTATCGTGTGGAGACCTTGCAAAGACCTTTGGGCGCTATACATCTATAGCGGCGGATTCCTTGTCGTTTATCAATAGCAGGAGCTAAGACTAAAGCGAGGCAAATTACTGTTTAGGCTCATTGAGTTCGGACCGGCATAAGCATTAAGTTCGTTTCTTGTGGCATGTGGGCGTCTTCCGTGACGCTGCTCGCCGGTACTTTAAGCCGAATATGCTTGTTTCGGAAACTCTTCGTGGATGGTTGGTCCTCGGAGCCATATCCTTCAACTGCAGATGCCAGGAGCATCAGGCGCCAGTCTTCCTGAGCGCTGCCGGTGCTTTGAATTCTATCACGCTTTTGCGAAGCCACGACCAACAAAAGATATGCCAGGTGGGAGAAACACGCAGAGGTGTGCTGAGCCATCTTGAACCCGCCGCGCATGCCATTCTTGAATGTGGATTGAGCGTATGAGCCAGCCGCAGGCATACGGCAACCTGCGACCTACAAAGCACATGCGGAGCTCAGTTGACCAGGTTTGCAACATTCATGCCGACAGACGAGGGCCTCAGGCACCTCTTGTAGTGGACGGCGAAGCGCCTACTTCAGACGCCTCCTGGGGTTTATCTTGGTTTGTGCTAGTTTGCCAAGCCGCCAGCATCACTGCAGTAATGGTCGCCGGTGATAGCATAGGCAAGGGTGGCGCGCTATGCCCAGCATTGTGACCTGCCTTGGCTGATTCTTTTCGAGCGGGTGCACGTGTGTGCATCTCTGGCATGCACCAGATGTTGTTTCGAGCTTGATGGGGATAGAACAGCCTATACTGATCCTTCTGCTTTGCCATGCAGCGTGTTGCGTCTAAGCACCTCGGCATTACGTGTGCTTTGATTCTTCGGATTAGAGTCTGCCTGCCTGCGCTTCAGGCGCCCTGAACATCTGGTGTGCATGCTGGTGCAAGGATTGTAATGGAACGCTGCCAACGATGTGCTGGGGTGCATTTGATGGATTTAAACGGGTACGCAGCTCCGTAGTTATGCTGCTGGACGCGCGTGCTTAAGAGCACGTGCCCGTCAGAGTTGGCCTATGTGTTATTCTCGGCGCAGCAGCGTGCAGGCTCAGCTGACCTGGTGCTTGACACCGTTGCAGGCAGGTCAGGAGTGATATGAAGGCAGGCACTTTTTCGAAGCATCGGCGCTAACTGTGTTTGCTACGGAAAAACAGAGATTTCCTTGCGAATATCTGGGTGACTCAGTTCTGATTAGGGAACGAAGCACTCGATCTATGATACAGGTGCATATTTGCTGCGATGTTTCTGAGCCAGGCTACGTTTCGCCACTGAGCAGTAGCTAAGTGTGCATTGACTTCAACAATATGGTGGCATGCGTCTTGTGGAAGTCGTTGTTCAGTTTTATTTGGACCTGTATGTGTTGGCTCTCCACAGGAGTCCGTCCCCAGGTTTTTGCGAAATTGCTGGTGCCCTGCTTGGAGAGCTGTTGGCACTGAGTCGCATGCCACACCAGTGCGAAAAACAGTCATAGTGAGTTGCAGGACCTGGCGATGGTTGTATGAGAAGGCGTGGCACCTTTAGAAAGGCGTGCAGCTACAGCAGTTTCTGCATCATGGCTGCTTGAGCAGTGCAGAGGGGGACACTCGTGATGCGCTGCGCGGAAATCCATTCGGTCTGCTTGTCCTGTAGCGCGGATGCTGCAGGACTACGAGCAGACTTCGAGAAACCTGTGTTAGCTTCCAGAGGCTGCGTATTCGGCTTCCTACGGAGAAACCATTTTACTGAAAAGTTTGTGGACCAGGGGGATAGTCCCAATACACAAAAGTTTGTGGACCAGGGGGATAGTGCCAATACACATAAAATTAGCGAGCGCATACGCATATAAGGTGTGTATGAAGATCAGCAGCCAATGGCAAAGCGTGATGCAACAAATATGAAGGCTCCCCGCTATCGTGTGCAGCAAGTGGATGGGCTGCAGCCTGAACTCCACACACTGATTGCATACGGAACTCTTTGGAGGCCTAGAGCATAAACGACCCTATGGTTTATTTGCTTAGTAGTAGCACGTCTGCAAAGTAGAGGCGCAAAGATTTTGGGGGGGTGGTCGAAATTGGGCTGTTTCAACTGACCCGTTGCGAGCGGTTGTTTTTGCATCTTCGGTAAGGTATGCGGCTCCCGTGGACGGTGGAGCAGATCTGAACGGCATGTACTTTCATTAGTTTTGCTGCATCGCCGTCCCACCATATATATAACTGTGTGCAAGCGTATAAGGAGTTGGGAGTGGAAGACACTGAACGCTGACAGGCGCCCGTGGTTACGCCATTGGCCTGTGAGCGCTCGATATGGTTTCGAAATTACAGGTCAAGATGGGCTAGCATTTGAAATGCGTTACGCCGTTTTTTGGTGGCTCGCGTATGCAGAGTTTGTCAGCTAGAGGGAGCAAGTGGGGATAGTTCATTGAATTCAAGTTCATTGAATTCAAAGAACTGCACCGCCAGCATTTCGAAATTGGGATACTGGAACATTGGGCTAGAAGCAGTACGGCTCTGGAGTGCTGGCAAAATGTCTAAAGCTTTAGTTCGTTTGACATGATAAGGGCGGAAAAGCACATTGTTTGTGGCGTGAATGATTGATTGGCTCACGTCTAGTACTATCCGCTACAAAGATATTTGTGCTGTTAGCAGCACAACGCTTGCGAGATTCAGCAGGTATGCCACAATGCAGCGTTTGTTGCGCCGCGGTATGCGCTGTTTGAGGACTGTGGTAGCAGTTCATGTTGAGGTATCCGGGAGCTAAGGCGCCTCAATATGACGGAGAGATGCATGTGCGAACTTGCTGATGCGGCAGTAGGTTGACAACGGGGCCCGCGGGTGCGTGAAACTGTGACGAATTGAACGTCCTTCAACAAGTCAGCGGCAGGTGATAGGGGGCATCAAGCGTATAGAGGCACGCTACGGTGTTGGTGCCTTGAAACGACGCGGGTGGAACGCACAATGAGTTGCTTCTGTTGCTGACGCCTGCATGCGCTCGGAAGCGCTGAGGGGAGTTTCAGACACATTTGCAAATCCACTCCCGCGTGGCCAAAATATAGCAGCCCCTCACACCTCCGACTGTTGCGTGTCTTAGGCTAGATTTGGGTTAGGCCTTTTTTGAAAGGGAGAAGGCTGCACACGCACCTGGTGGACAGGTTTTGCGGGGGACTGATTATATGGCCAGGTCTACTGTGTGCTTCCGGGATTGCCATGTTCCGCATGCCGCATACGACAGCCCCAAACACCGAGTTCGTCTTTTCACTACGGCACTTGAAGGATGTATTGGCAGCGACGCGCTGTTACAAAGGAGCACCAACCCACGAAGCACCTGCGGGAACATGCCTCCTGCATGCGGCTGCTGATGCTCTTCGCGGCAGTGTGAATTGGCAATGGTGCATTTAGCGTTGCAGGCTGCGTGCGAAGCCCTGTTGCGTGCAGTCTGCATGATGACAGCTGCTGAAATGCACATCTGCTCGCTTCAAAGGCACCACAGGAGGAACCGTTGGAACGCCACCAGCATGGGTGGTCGGTTGCTTGCGGAGGCTGAATTAGAGATGTGCTTTCCTTTTTATTGCGTGTTTATGCTTGCAGGTTGGTGGTATGGGGAGCGTGTGGGGCTTAGGAGCACTGTGGGGCGAGTGGGTAGGGGAATGCAGTTGACTACGACGCAGTGTGAGCACCATCATACAGAAAGTGTGTTGGGGGTTTATGTCCTACGGGCCTAGAGAGGGAGCTGCGCTGGGCAGTCCAGGATGCTCCTGTCCCTGCGGATAGCAAGGTCTGCTTTGCGGGACTGAACAGCGCCTGGTCAGGAGTGAACTGTTGCAGTGGTGTAGGACGTTTGTGAAGGCAGCGGCGGGCAGTCAGCATGCTTAGCCAAAGTTTGCAGATGTTTAGCAACGGCCAGAGAGGACGTTTTAGAGTTGGGCATTGTTCGTTTTCGGTGTTCTGGTACGGCGCTAGTGTGCGGAATTTCGCACACGGTATTGGGTACCAGTGGGAATACTTCACGTCTTCAGCTGTTTGTATTTCAGATCTGCGAGCACTTGTGAAAGCGTATACCTGCTGCTATGCACATCACCTGCTTTGCTGTAGTTGCGGTATGTCGGGTAAGTGCGTTGGCCAGCACGCCACCAGCATGTGAACCGGTGAGACGTCGAGCGTGCGCCTCTGTAGAATTATGAATTGGTGTATAAGCCAGCTTCGCAGTAGAGGTGTGTGCGTGGCATTTGAGGCACTCTTCTTTAGTAGCACTGACGATGCGCTGATGCCTTTTCGGCGTCTTATGCACACATCTGTGGTAGCGAGTAGACCCTTTGGGAGGAGGAGAGTAACAGCGAATGCAAGCGTTGTGGGGCCGAGCACTGTGCCATTTTGTGCGCAATTGAGTAGGGACGGGTGTGTTCGACAACGGCATGTGCACGTGTGGTACGTAGCACTTGGTTGGGTGGTTGCATGGTTGCTTGCATTGGTGGTAGCGTCCAATGCGGTGCAGGCAGTGCGTATATGTTCATGAGTTCGGCAACCGGCGTGTGCATGTGTGGTGAATAGCATTTGGCTCGGTGGTTGCATTGTTGCTTGCATTGGTGGTAGCGTCTAATGCGGTACAGGCAGTACGTCTATTCTCACGGTGCACTGAAGCTGGAGGATGCATTGCATTGCGTACTGGCGCTGGCTGCTGTGTGCGCATCGATGTGCCTCGAGGGCTTGGTCACGCTAAGCGTTGAGCTCCTCAAACGCATAATACGTGCCGAGCACAATTTAGTCGTTTACTGAGGTTTTAGATACCATATAGCAGAAGAGGCATATGGGGAGTCCATTTACAACCCTCGGGTGCGGGATATGGCTTGCAGCGGATTTCTGTCGATCCGAGCACCCGGTGAGGGTAAAGCTAGGCCAATTGCTATTTAGGCTCCGTGCGTTCGGATGGGTATGGTCATTGGGGCTTTTTGCTTTGGCGTATGGATGTCTTGTGTGGCAATGCCGGCCGCTCCGTTAATTCGAATGTAGCTGTGTATGCATTTCTGCTTGGGCGAAATACGGAAGCCGCTTACACCTTCCAACATTGCGTGCCCTAGGCGAGACTTGGGTGAGGCCTTTTTTGATAGGGAGGAGGCTGCACACGCACCTGGTGGGCAGGTTTTGCGGGGGACTGATTATATGACCGGGTCTACCGTGTGCTTCCGGGATTGTCATGTTCCGCATGCTGCACACAACAGCCTCAAACACTGAGTTCGTCTTTTCACTACGGCACTTGAAGGATGTATTAGCAGCGACGCGCTGTTACAAAGGAGCACCAACCCACGAAGCACCTGCGGGAACATGCCTCCTGCATGCGGCTGCTGATGCTCTTCGCGGCAGTAGGAATTGTGAATGGCACATGTAGCGTTGCAGGCTGCGTGCGAAGCCCTGTTGAGCTGCAGTCTGCATGATGACAGCTGCTGAAATGCACATCTGCTCGCTTCAAAGACACCACAGGAGGAACCGTTGGAACGCTACCAGCATGGGTGGTCGGCTGCTTGCGGAGGCTGAATTAGAGATGTGCTTTCCTTTTTAATGCGTATTTATGTTTGCATGTAGGGGGTATGGGGAGCGTGTCGGGCTTAGGAGCACTGTGGGGCGAGTGGGTAGGGGAATACAGCTGGCTAGAATGCAGTGTGAGCACCATCATACAGATAGTGCGTTGCGATTTTACTTGCTAACAGCCTAGCCAGGGAGCTCCGCTGGGCAATCGAGTATGCTCCTGTGGCTATGAGAAACAAAGTGTGTTTTCTAGGATTGAACAGAAGCTGGATAGGAGTGAACTGTTTCAGTTGTGTAGGACCTTTAGGAAAGCAGTTGCGGGCAGTCAGCATGCTTAGCCAAAGTTTGCAGGTGCTTAGCAACGGCCAGGGAGGACGTTTTAGAGTTGGGCATTGCCCGTGTTGGCTGTTCAGGTACGGCGCTAGTGTGCGGCATTTCGCACACGGCACTGGGTACCAGTGGAAATGCTTAACGTCTTCAGCTGTTTGTATTTCTAATCTGCGAGCACCTGCAGAAGCGTATACCTGCTGCCATGCTCATTACCTGCTTTGCTGTAGATGCAGTATGGTGCTTAGGCCCGTTGGCTAGCGGGCTACTAGCAGGTGCACTGGTGAGAGGTCAGGCGTGGCTCTTTGTCAAAGTATGATTGGGTGGTGGATCCATAGTCCCAGAAGAGTTTTGTGCATGGCCTTGAACGCACTCCTGTTGAGTAGCATTGACGGTGCGTCGATACTTTTTCGCGTCTTATGCACACATCTGTGGTAGCAAGTAGACCCTTTAGGAGGAGGAGAGTAACGGCGGATGCAACCATTGTGCGGGTCGAGCATTTACCCATTTTGTGTGCGAACAGTAGGCGTCCTCGCATTCGACGACGCGCACGTGCATTGGTGGTAGGCAAGGGTGTTCCATTTGGCTGTGTGGCTGCATGGTTGCTTGCATTGGTGGCAGCATCCAATGCGGTACAGGCAGTACGTATATGTTCACGGTGCGCTAAACCTGAGGGATGTATTGCCTACTGGCTGCGGCGGTGTAGTTGCGGTATGGTCCTTAGGTCCGTTGGTCAGCATACCACTGGCATGTGCACTGGTGAGAAGTCACACGTGCGCCTTTGTCAAACTTTGCTTTGGTGTTGAAGCTAGATTCAAAGTAGACTTTTGTGCATGGGCTAAAATGCACTCCTGTTCAGCTAGTATAGCTAGTAGTAGTTAGTAGTTGACGATGCGCTGATGCGTGCTTGCCTTCTTAGTGGCGCATCGATGGTAGCGAGTAGACCCTTTGGAAGGAGGAGAGTAACAGCAGATGTAAGCGTTGTGGGGGTCGAGCACTGTGCCTTGTGCATCTGTGGTAAGCAGCATTTATTTCGGTGGTGGCATTGTTGCTTGCATTGGTGGTAGTGTCTAATGCGGTACAGGCAGTACGTCTATGCTCATGGTGCACTGAAGCTGGGGGATGCATTGCATTGCGTACTGGCGCTGGCTGCTGTGTGCGCATCGATGTGCCTCGAGGGCTTGGTCACGCTGAGCGTTGAGCTCCTCAAACACATAATACGTGCCGAGCACAATTTAGTCGTTTACTGAGGTTTTAGATACCATATAGCAGAAGAGGCATACGGGGAGTCCATTCACAACCCTCCGGTGCGGGATATGGCTTGCAGCGGATTTCTATCGATCCGAACACCCGGTGAGGGTAAAGCTAGGCCAATTGCTATTTAGGCTCCGTGCGTTCGGATAGGTATGGCCATTGAGGCTTTTTGCTTTGGCGTATGGATGCCTCGTGTGGCAATGCCGGCCGCTCCGTTAATTCGAATGTGGCTGTGTATGCATTTCTGCTTGGGCGAAATACGGAAGCCGCTTACACCTTCCAACGTTGCGTGCCCTAGGCGAGATTTGGGTGAGGCCTTTTCTGATAGGGAGAAGGCTGCAGACGCACCTGGTGGGCAGGTTTTGCGAGGGACTGATTATATGGCCGGGTCGAATGTGTGCGTCCTGGAGTGTCATGTTCCGTATGCTGCACACAACAGCCTCAAACACTGAGTTCGTCTTTTCACTACGCCGCTTGAAGGATGTATTGGCAGGGACGTGCTGTTAGAAAGGAGCACCAACCCACAAATGGCCTGAAGGGAGCATGCCTCCTGCATGCGGCTGCTGATGCTCTTCGTGGCAGTATGAAAAGGCAGTGGTCCATTTAGTGTTGCAGGCTGCGTGCGAAGCCCTGTTGAGCTGCAGTCTGCATGATGACAGCTGCTGAAATGCACATCTGCTCGCTTCAAAGACACCACAGGAGGAACCGTTGGAAAGCCACCAGCATGGGTGGTCGGCTGCTTGCGGAGGCTGAATTAGAGATGTGCTTTCCTTTTTATTGCGTATTTATGTTTGCATGGAGGTGGTATAGGGTGCGTGCGTGGCTTATAAGCGCTGTGGCGCGAGTGGGTAGGGGAATGCAGTTGACTGCGACGCAGTGTGCGCACCGTCATACAGTTAGTGCGTTGCGATTTTACTTGCTAACAGCCTAGCCAAGGAGCTCCGCTGGGCAATCGAGTATGCTCCTGTGGCTATGAGAAACAAAGTGTGTTTTCTAGGATTGAACAGAAGCTGGATAGGAGTGAACTGTTTCAGTTGTGTAGGACCTTTAGGAAAGCAGTTGCGGGCAGTCAGCATGCTTAGCCAAAGTTTGCAGGTGCTTAGCAACGGCCAGGGAGGACGTTTTAGAGTTGGGCATTGCCCGTGTTGGCTGTTTAGGTACGGCGCTAGTGTGCGGCATTTCGCACACGGCACTGGGTACCAGTGGAAATGCTTAACGTCTTCAGCTGTTTGTATTTCTAATCTGCGAGCACCTGCAGAAGCGTATACCTGCTGCCATGCTCATTACCTGCTTTGCTGTAGATGCAGTATGGTGCTTAGGCCCGTTGGCTAGCGGGCTACTAGCAGGTGCACTGGTGAGAGGTCAGGCGTGGCTCTTTGTCAAAGTATGATTGGGTGGTGGATCCATAGTCCCAGAAGAGTTTTGTGCATGGCCTTGAACGCACTCCTGTTGAGTAGCATTGACGGTGCGTCGATACTTTTTCGCGTCTTATGCACACATCTGTGGTAGCAAGTAGACCCTTTAGGAGGAGGAGAGTAACGGCGGATGCAACCATTGTGCGGGTCGAGCATTTACCCATTTTGTGTGCGAACAGTAGGCGTCCTCGCATTCGACGACGCGCACGTGCATTGGTGGTAGGCAAGGGTGTTCCATTTGGCTGTGTGGCTGCATGGTTGCTTGCATTGGTGGCAGCATCCAATGCGGTACAGGCAGTACGTATATGTTCACGGTGCGCTAAACCTGAGGGATGTATTGCCTACTGGCTGCGGCGGTGTAGTTGCGGTATGGTCCTTAGGTCCGTTGGTCAGCATACCACTGGCATGTGCACTGGTGAGAAGTCACACGTGCGCCTTTGTCAAACTTTGCTTTGGTGTTGAAGCTAGATTCAAAGTAGACTTTTGTGCATGGGCTAAAATGCACTCCTGTTCAGCTAGTATAGCTAGTAGTAGTTAGTAGTTGACGATGCGCTGATGCGTGCTTGCCTTCTTAGTGGCGCATCGATGGTAGCGAGTAGACCCTTTGGAAGGAGGAGAGTAACAGCAGATGTAAGCGTTGTGGGGGTCGAGCACTGTGCCTTGTGCATCTGTGGTAAGCAGCATTTATTTCGGTGGTGGCATTGTTGCTTGCATTGGTGGTAGTGTCTAATGCGGTACAGGCAGTACGTCTATGCTCATGGTGCACTGAAGCTGGGGGATGCATTGCATTGCGTACTGGCGCTGGCTGCTGTGTGCGCATCGATGTGCCTCGAGGGCTTGGTCACGCTGAGCGTTGAGCTCCTCAAACACATAATACGTGCCGAGCACAATTTAGTCGTTTACTGAGGTTTTAGATACCATATAGCAGAAGAGGCATATGGGGAGTCCATTTACAACCCTCGGGTGCGGGATATGGCTTGCAGCGGATTTCTATCGATCCGAGCACCCGGTGAGGGTAAAGCTAGGCCAATTGCTATTTAGGCTCCGTGCGTTCGGATGGGTATGGTCATTGGGGCTTTTTGCTTTGGCGTATGGATGGCTTGTGTGGCAATGCCGGCCGCTCCGTTAATTCGAATGTAGCTGTGTATGCATTTCTGCTTGGGCGAAATACGGAAGCCGCTTACACCTTCCAACGTTGCGTGCCCTAGGCGAGATTTGGGTGAGGCTTTTTTTGATAGGGAGGAGGCTGCACACGCACCTGGTGGGCAGGTTTTGCAAGGGACTGATTATATGGCCAGGTCTACGGTGTGCGTCCTGAAGTGTCAAGTTCCGCATGTTGCACACGACAGCCCCAAACACCGAGTTCGTCTTTTCACTACGGCGCTTGAAGGATGTATTGGCAGCGACGCGCTGTTAGAAAGGAGCACCAACCCGCGAATCAGCTGAAAGGAGCATGCCTCCTGCATGCGGCTGCTGATGCTCTTCGCGGCAGTAGGAATTGTGAATGGCACATGCAGCGTTGCAGGCTGCGTGCGAAGCCCTGTTGAGCTGCAGTCTGCATGATGACAGCTGCTGAAATGCACATCTGCTCGCTTCAAAGACACCACAGGAGGAACCGTTGGAACGTTACCAGCATGGGTGGTCGGTTGCTTGCGGAGGCTGAATTAGAGATGTGCTTTCCTTTTTATTGCGTGTTTATGCTTGCAGGCTGGTGGTGTAGGGGGCGTGTCGGGCTTAGGAGCGCTGTGGCGCGAGTGGGTAGGGGAATACAGCTGGCTAGAATGCAGTGTGAGCACCATCATACAGATAGTGCGTTGCGATTTTACTTGCTAGCAGCCTAGCCAGGGAGCTGCGCTGGGCAATCGAGGATGCTCCTGTGGCTATGAGAAGCAAAGTGTCTTTTCTAGGATTGAACAGAAGCTGGATAGGAGTGAACTGGTTTCAGTGGTGTAGCACCTTTGTGAAAGCAGTTGCGGGCAGTCAGCATGCTTAGCCAAAGTTTGCAGGTGCTTATCAACGGCTCGTGGCGCTGGTTTGCACTCCAGCATTGTGTGTGTTATCTGTTCAGGTACGGCGCTAGTGTGCGGCACTTCGCACGCGGCACTGGGTACCAGTGGGAATACTTCACGTCTTCGGCTGTTTGTATTTCTAATATGCCAGCATCTGTGAAGGAATATACTTGCTGATGTGTTCTGAATATGTGCTGGTGTAGTAGCGGGACGGTGCATAGGTGCGTTCGTCAGCATGCCATCAGCATGCGGACCGGTGAGACGTCGAGCGGGCACCCTTGTAGAATTATGATTTGGTGTTAAAGGCACTCTCGCATTTCCCTCAAACAGACGCTTGCCTAGTAGCATTGACGATGAGTTGATGTGTTTTCACTTTCTTAGTGGGGCATCGCTCGTAGCGAGTAGACCCCTTCGGAGGAGGAGAGTAACGGCAGGTGCAAACGTTGTGCGGGTCGAGCACTGCGCCTGTTCCTGCTCCCTGAAGTAGGCACGGGTGAGTTCGACGAAGCGCATGTGCATCTGTGGTAAGCAGCATTTAGTTCGGTGGTGGCATTGTTGCTTGCATTGGTGGTAGTGTCTAATGCGGTACAGGCAGTACGTCTATGCTCACGGTGCACTGAAGCTGGGGGATGCATTGCATTGCGTACTGGCGCTGGCTGCTGTGTGCGCATCGATGTGCCTCGAGGGCTTGGTCACGCTGAGCGTTGAGCTCCTCAAACACATAATACGTGCCGAGCACAATTTAGTCGTTTACTGAGGTTTTAGATACCATATAGCAGAAGAGGCATACGGGGAGTCCATTTACAACCCTCGGGTGCGGGATATGGCTTGCAGCGGATTTCTGTCGATCCGAGCACCCGGTGAGGGTAAAGCTAGGCCAATTGCTATTTAGGCTCCGTGCGTTCGGATGGGTATGGTCATTGGGGCCTTTTGTTTTGGCGTATGGATGTCTTGTGTGGCAATGCCGGCCGCTCCGTTAATTCGAATGTAGCTGTGTATGCATTTCTGCTTGGGCGAAATACGGAAGCCGCTTACACCTTCCAACGTTGCGTGCCCTAGGCGAGATTTGGGTGAGGCTTTTTTTGATAGGGAGGAGGCTGCACACGCACCTGGTGGGCAGGTTTTGCGAGGGACTGATTATATGGCCAGGTCTACTGTGTGCGTCCGAGAGCCTCAAGCACCGAGTTCGTCTGTTCAGTACGACGCGGGAGGGATGTATTGGCAGCGACGTGCTGTTACAAAGGAGCACCAACCCACGAAGCACCTGCAGTAACATGCCTCCTGCATGCGGCTGCTGATGCTCGTCGCGGCAGTGTGAATTGGCAATGGTACATTTAGCGTTGCAGGCTGCGTGCGAAGCCCTGTTGCGTGGAGTCTGCATGATGACAGCTGCTGAAATGCACATCTGCTCGCTTCAAAGACACCACAGGAGGCATCGTTGGAAAGCCACCAGCATGGGTTGCCGGTTGCTTGCGGAGGCTGAATTAGAGATGTGTTTTCCATTTTATTGCATGTTTATGTCTGCAGGTAGGGGGTATAGGGAGCGTGAGTCGGGCTTAGGAGCACTGTGGCGCGAGTGGGTAGGGGACTGCAGTTGACTACGACGCAGTGTGAGCACCATCATACAGAAAGTATGTTGCGATTTTACTCGCCAACAGACTAGCCAGGGAGCTGCGCTGGACAATCCAGGATGCTCCTGTGCCTGTGGGAAGCAAAGTGTGTTTTTCACGAGTGAGCAGAGGCTGGACAGAATTGAACTGTTTCAGCGGTGTAGGACGTTTGTGTAGGCAGCGGCGGACAGTCAGCGTGCTTAGCCAAAGTTTGCAGGTGCTTAGCAACAACCAGGGAGGACGTTTTATAGTTGGGCATTGTTCGTTTTCGGTGTTCTGGTACGGCGCTAGTGCGCGGCATTTCGCACAGGGCATTGGGTGCCAGTGGGAATACTTCACGTCTTCGGCTGCTTGAATTTTCAATCTGTGAGCATTTGTGAAAGCATTTACGTGCTGTTATGCTCATTACCTGCTTTGCTGTAGTTGCGGTATGGTGCTTAGGTCCACTGGGAACTCACATGTGCGCCTTTGCCAGACTGTGCTTTGGTCTTGAAGCTAGATATAAAGTAAACCTTTGTCCATGGCCTTATAGGCACCCTTGTTAAGTAGCATTGACGATGCATTTATGCTTTTTCGGCTTCTTGGTTTCATATCTGCGGTGGCGAGTAGACCCTTTCGGAGGAGGAGAGTAACGGCAGGTGCAAACGTTGTGCGGGTCGAGCACTGCGCCTGTTCCTGCTCCCTGAAATAGGCACGGGTGAGTTCGACGAAGCGCATGTGCATCTGTGGTAAGCAGCATTTAGTTCGGTGGTGGCATTGTTGCTTGCATTGGTGGTAGTGTCTAATGCGGTACAGGCAGTGCGTCTATGCTCAGGGTGCACTGAAGCTGGGGGATGCATTGCATTGCGTACTGGCGCTGGCTGCTGTGTGCGCCATCGATGTGCCTCGAGGGCTTGGTCACGCTGAGCGTTGAGCTCCTCAAACACATAATACGTGCCGAGCACAATTTAGTCGTTTACTGAGGTTTTAGATACCATATAGCAGAAGAGGCATATGGGGAGTCCATTCACAACCCTCGGGTGCGGGATATGGCTTGCAGCGGATTTCTATCGATCCGAACACCCGGTGAGGGTAAAGCTAGGCCAATTGCTATTTAGGCTCCGTGCGTTCGGATGGGTATGGTCATTGGGGCCTTTTGTTTTGGCGTATGGATGTCTTGTGTGGCAATGCCGGCCGCTCCGTTAATTCGAATGTGGCTGTGTATGCATTTCTGCTTGGGCGAAATACGGAAGCCGCTTACACCTTCCAACGTTGCGTGCCCTAGGCGAGATTTGGGTGAGGCTTTTTTTGATAGGGAGGAGGCTGCACACGCACCTGGTGGGCAGGTTTTGCGGGGGACTGATTATATGGCCAGGTCTACTGTGTGCGTCCGAGAGCCTCAAGCACCGAGTTCGTCTGTTCAGTACGACGCGGGAGGGATGTATTGGCAGCGACGCGCTGTTACAAAGGAGCACCAACCCACGAAGCACCTGCAGGAACATGCCTCCTGCATGCGGCTGCTGATGCTCGTCGCGGCAGTGTGAATTGGCAATGGTACATTTAGCGTTGCAGGCTGCGTGCGAAGCCCTGTTGCGTGGAGTCTGCATGATGACAGCTGCTGAAATGCACATCTGCTCGCTTCAAAGACACCACAGGAGGCATCGTTGGAAAGCCACCAGCATGGGTGGCCTGTTGCTTGCGGAGGCTGAATTAGAGATGTGTTTTCCATTTTATTGCGTGTTTATGTTTGCAGGTATGCGGTATATGGAGCGTGAGTCGGGCTTAGGAGCACTGTGGCGCGAGTGGGTAGGAGACTGCAGTTGACTACGACGCAGTGTGAGCACCATCATACAGAAAGTATGTTGCGATTTTACTCGCCAACAGACTAGCCAGGGAGCTGCGCTGGGCAATCCAGGATGCTCCTGTGCCTGTGGGAAGCAAAGTGTGTTTTTCACGAGTGAGCAGAGGCTGGACAGAATTGAACTGTTTCAGCGGTGTAGGACGTTTGTGTAGGCAGCGGCGGACAGTCAGCGTGCTTAGCCAAAGTTTGCAGGTGCTTAGCAACAACCAGGGAGGACGTTTTATAGTTGGGCATTGTTCGTTTTCGGTGTTCTGGTACGGCGCTAGTGTGCGGCATTTCGCACAGGGCATTGGGTGCCAGTGGGAATACTTCACGTCTTCGGCTGCTTGAATTTTCAATCTGTGAGCATTTGTGAAAGCATTTACGTGCTGTTATGCTCATTACCTGCTTTGCTGTAGTTGCGGTATGGTGCTTAGGTCCACTGGGAACTCACATGTGCGCCTTTGCCAGACTGTGCTTTGGTCTTGAAGCTAGATATAAAGTAAACCTTTGTCCATGGCCTTATAGGCACCCTTGTTAAGTAGCATTGACGATGCATTTATGCTTTTTCGGCTTCTTGGTTTCATATCTGCGGTGGCGAGTAGGCCCTTTCGGAGGAGGAGAGTAACGGCAGGTGCAAACGTTGTGCGGGTCGAGCACTGCGCCTGTTTCTGCTCCCTGAAGTAGCCACGGGTGAGTTCGACGAAGCGCATGTGCATCTGTGGTAAGCAGCATTTGGTTCGGTGGTGGCATTGTTGCTTGCATTGGTGGTAGTGTCTAATGCGGTACAGGCAGTGCGTCTATGCTCAGGGTGCGCTGAAGCTGGGGGATGCATTGCATTGCGTACTGGCGCTGGCTGCTGTGTGCGCCATCGATGTGCCTCGAGGGCTTGGTCACGCTGAGCGTTGAGCTCCTCAAACGCATAATACGTGCCGAGCACAATTTAGTCGTTTACTGAGGTTTTAGATACCATATAGCAGAAGAGGCATATGGGGAGTCCATTCACAACCCTCGGGTGCGGGATATGGCTTGCAGCGGATTTCTATCGATCCGAGCACCCGGTGAGGGTAAAGCTAGGCCAATTGCTATTTAGGCTCCGTGCGTTCGGATGGGTATGGTCATTGGGGCCTTTTGTTTCGGCGTATGGATGTCTTGTGTGGCAATGCCGGCCGCTCCGTTAATTCGAATGTAGCTGTGTATGCATTTCTGCTTGGGCGAAATACGGAAGCCGCTTACACCTTCCAACGTTGCGTGCCCTAGGCGAGATTTGGGTGAGGCTTTTTTTGATAGGGAGGAGGCTGCACACGCACCTGGTGGGCAGGTTTTGCAAGGGACTGATTATATGGCCAGGTCTACGGTGTGCGTCCGAGAGCCTCAAGCACCGAGTTCGTCTGTTCAGTACGACGCGGGAGGGATGTATTGGCAGCGACGTGCTGTTAAAAAGGAGCACCAACCCACGAAGCACCTGCAGGAACATGCCTCCTGCATGCGGCTGCTGATGCTCGTCGCGGCAGTGTGAATTGGCAATGGTACATTTAGCGTTGCAGGCTGCGTGCGAAGCCCTGTTGCGTGGAGTCTGCATGATGACAGCTGCTGAAATGCACATCTGCTCGCTTCAAAGACACCACAGGAGGCATCGTTGGAAAGCCACCAGCATGGGTTGCCGGTTGCTTGCGGAGGCTGAATTAGAGATGTGTTTTCCATTTTATTGCATGTTTATGTCTGCAGGTAGGGGGTATAGGGAGCGTGTGTCGGGCTTAGGAGCACTGTGGCGCGAGTGGGTAGGGGACTGCAGTTGACTACGACGCAGTGTGAGCACCATCATACAGAAAGTATGTTGCGATTTTACTCGCCAACAGACTAGCCAGGGAGCTGCGCTGGGCAATCCAGGATGCTCCTGTGCCTGTGGGAAGCAAAGTGTGTTTTTCACGAGTGAGCAGAGGCTGGACAGAATTGAACTGTTTCAGCGGTGTAGGACGTTTGTGTAGGCAGCGGCGGGCAGTCAGCGTGCTTAGCCAAAGTTTGCAGGTGCTTAGCAACAACCAGGGAGGGCGTTTTATAGTTGGGCATTGTTCGTTTTCGGTGTTCTGGTACGGCGCTAGTGTGCGGCATTTCGCACAGGGCATTGGGTGCCAGTGGGAATACTTCACGTCTTCGGCTGCTTGAATTTTCAATCTGTGAGCATTTGTGAAAGCATTTACGTGCTGTTATGCTCATTACCTGCTTTGCTGTAGTTGCGGTATGGTGCTTAGGTCC
Organism: Eimeria praecox; assembly: GCA_963920595.1. Taxonomy (NCBI): domain Eukaryota; phylum Apicomplexa; class Conoidasida; order Eucoccidiorida; family Eimeriidae; genus Eimeria; species Eimeria praecox. Next base: position 2,837,610 of record OY986952.1, read on the forward strand.
TCTGGGAACTCACATGTGCGCCTTTGCCAGACTGTGCTTTGGTCTTGAAGCTAGATATAAAGTAAACCTTTGTCCATGGCCTTATAGGCACCCTTGTTAAGTAGCATTGACGATGCATTTATGCTTTTTCGGCTTCTTGGTTTCATATCTGCGGTGGCGAGTAGGCCCTTTCGGAGGAGGAGAGTAACGGCAGGTGCAAACGTTGTGCGGGTCGAGCACTGCGTCTGTTTCTGCTCCCTGAAGTAGGCACGGGTGAGTTCGACGAAGCGCATGTGCATCTGTGGTAAGCAGCATTTAGTTCGGTGGTGGCATTGTTGCTTGCATTGGTGGTAGTGTCTAATGCGGTACAGGCAGTACGTCTATGCTCACGGTGCACTGAAGCTGGAGGATGCATTGCATTGCGTACTGGCGCTGGCTGCTGTGTGCGCCATCGATGTGCCTCGAGGGCTTGGTCACGCTGAGCGTTGAGCTCCTCAAACGCATAATACGTGCCGAGCACAATTTAGTCGTTTACTGAGGTTTTAGATACCATATAGCAGAAGAGGCATATGGGGAGTCCATTCACAACCCTCGGGTGCGGGATATGGCTTGCAGCGGATTTCTGTCGATCCGAGCACCCGGTGAGGGTAAAGCTAGGCCAATTGCTATTTAGGCTCCGTGCGTTCGGATGGGTATGGTCATTGGGGCCTTTTGTTTTGGCGTATGGATGTCTTGTGTGGCAATGCCGGCCGCTCCGTTAATTCGAATGTAGCTGTGTATGCATTTCTGCTTGGGCGAAATACGGAAGCCGCTTACACCTTCCAACGTTGCGTGCCCTAGGCGAGATTTGGGTGAGGCTTTTTTTGATAGGGAGGAGGCTGCACACGCACCTGGTGGGCAGGTTTTGCAAGGGACTGATTATATGGCCAGGTCTACGGTGTGCGTCCGAGAGCCTCAAGCACCGAGTTCGTCTGTTCAGTACGACGCGGGAGGGATGTATTGGCAGCGACGTGCTGTTAAAAAGGAGCACCAACCCACGAAGCACCTGCAGGAACATGCCTCCTGCATGCGGCTGCTGATGCTCGTCGCGGCAGTGTGAATTGGCAATGGTACATTTAGCGTTGCAGGCTGCGTGCGAAGCCCTGTTGCGTGGAGTCTGCATGATGACAGCTGCTGAAATGCACATCTGCTCGCTTCAAAGACACCACAGGAGGCATCGTTGGAAAGCCACCAGCATGGGTTGCCGGTTGCTTGCGGAGGCTGAATTAGAGATGTGTTTTCCACTTTATTGCATGTTTATGTCTGCAGGTAGGGGGTATAGGGAGCGTGAGTCGGGCTTAGGAGCACTGTGGCGCGAGTGGGTAGGGGACTGCAGTTGACTACGACGCAGTGTGAGCACCATCATACAGAAAGTATGTTGCGATTTTAGTCGCCAACAGACTAGCCAGGGAGCTGCGCTGGGCAATCGAAGATGCTCCTGTGCCTTTGGGGAGGAAAGGCTGCTGTTGAAGAGCAGAGGCTGGACAGAATTGAACTGTTTCAGCGATGTAGCACCTTTGTGAAAGCAATGGAGGGCGAGAACCATGCTTGTCTAACGTTTCTAGACGTTCAGAAGCTGCCGGAAGGGATACTTCGGAGTGGGATGTTACTTGTTTTCGGTGTTCTGGTACGGCGCTAGTGCGCGGGATTGCTCGAAGGGCATTGGGTACCAGTGGAAATACTTCACGGCTTAAGCTGTTTGTATTTCCGATCTACGAGCACTTGCGAAAGAGTATAACTCGTGCAGTGCTCTGCGGCTGCTTCGCTATAGCTGCGGTAGGGTGCTTAGATTCGTTGGCCAGCACGCCAACAGCATGCGCAGTGGTGAGCGCTGAAAGTGCCTTTCTGCCAAATTGTGATTTGCTGCTGAAGAGCGTCACAGTAACACTTTGCGGATGGCCGTAAACATAATCCTGTTTAGGATCATTAGAGTTGTGTAAATGGTTCCTCCTGTTCTGAGCAACGCGTCTATGGTAGTAGGAAGGCCGTTTCGAAGGAGGCCAGGAAAGGCGGAGGCAAGCGTTGCGCATGTCGAGCAGTGCACCATTTTGTGGGCGATCGAAGAGGTTTGGCTGCTTTCGGGGAAGCACGTCTGCATGCGGTGTTAGGCAGGGGAGTTATATTTGAATATGTGATTGCATGCTATCGTGCTTAGGCTGTAAGGAGAAACGCGCTGCATGCAGTGCGTAGATGTGCATGGTGCGTTGAAGGTGCGGGATGGATTGCCTAGGGGCGGCGGCAGTGTATTTGCGGTTTGGTGCTTAGGTCCGTTGGTCAGCACGCCACCTATATATGTGCAACGGTGAGACGTCAAGCGTACCCCTTTACCACCTTGTGAATTAGTGGTGACTCCAGATTCACTGCAGAGGTTTGTGAATGTCCTTAAGTGCATTCCTGCTTTTAGGAGCAATGAGGGCGTATCGATGCTCCCTGAGTGTTTGAAGCACGCGTCTGCGATATAGACAAAGCCGTCTGGACGGAGGACAATAAAGGCGGATGCAATCGTTGTCCGTGCCGATCAGTGTGTCATTTGTGCGCGGTCAAGTAGGTGTTGGCGCTTTCGAAGAATCGCGTGCGTATGTGTGATGAGCAAGACAGTTGCATGTGGCTGTGTGGCTTCATGCTTGGTTGCATAGGCCGTAGCGCACAATGGTCTGCAGGCAGTGCGTGGATGTGGATGATGCGCTGGAGGTGCAGGGTGTATTGCCTAGTGCCGGCGGCCGTGTATTTGCGGTCTTGAGATTAGGTTCGTTGGTCAGCACGCCACGTATATATGTGCAACGGTGAGAGCTCAAACGTACGCCATTACCACCTTATGATTTAGTGGTGACTCCAGATTCACTGCAGAGGTTTGTGCATGTCCTTAAGTGCGCTCCTGCTATTAGGAGCAATGAGGGTGTATAGATGCTCTCTTTGTGTTTGAGGCACGCGTCTGTGATATCGACAAAGCCGTCTGGACAAATAAGAGTAAAGACGGATGCAATCCTTGTCCGTGCCGATCAGTGTGCCATTTGTGCGCGATTAAGTAGGTGTTGGCGCTTTCTGAGAATCGCGTGTGTATGTGTGATGAGCAAGACAGTTGCATGTGGCTGTGTGGCTTGATGTTTGGTTGCATAGGCCGTAGCGCACAATGGTCTGCAGGCAGTGCGTAGATGTGGCTGATGTGCTGGAGGTGCAGGGTGTATTGCCTAGTGCCGGCGGCCGTGTATTTGCGGTTTTGTGCTTAGGTTCGTTGGTCAGCACGCCACGTATATGTATGCACCGGTGAGAGCTCAAACGTACGCCGTTACCACCTTATGATTTAGTGGTGACTCCAGATTCACTGCAGAGGTTTGTGCATGTCCTTAAGTGCACTCCTGCTATTAGGAGCAATGAGGGTGTATGGATGCTCTCTCTGTGTGTGACGCACGCGTCTGTGGTAGCGGCGAAGCCGTCTGGACGGAGGACAATAATGACTCCAGATTTACCGCAAAGGTTTGTGCATGTCCTTAAATGCATTCCTGCTATTAGGAGCAATGAGGGCATACCGATGCTTTCTGTGTGTTTGAGGAACGCGTCTGTGATATCGACAAAGCCGTCTGGACGGAGGACAATAAAAGCGGATGCAATCGTTGTCCATGCCGATCAGTGTGCCATTTGTGCGCGATCACGTAGGTGTTGGCGCTTTCGAAGAATCGCGCGTGTATGTGTGATGAGCCGGGCAGTTGGGTTTGGGTGTTGGATTGCATGTTTCGTTGCATCGGTTGTGGTACACAATGGTCTGCAGCCAGTGTGTAGATGTGCATGGTGCTTTGGAGCTGCGGAATGTGTTGCGTGCTGACGCTAGCGGCTACGACATCGTCGGCATACTAAGGGAGTTGGGGCAAGCTGAAGGGAGAGCTCGTTAAATGCATAGTGGGCGGCACGAACGATGCAGGGCTTTACTGTTGCGCAGGATACCCCAAATGAGGCACGTGAGAAATCGGGTCTCAACGCTTGAGTGCGGGGAACTCTCCTGCAGAGGACTCCTATGGATTGTTTTACTACACACAGCAGCTGAGGCTAAAGCAGGGCGACCTGCTATTTAGGCTTAGTGCGTTCGGACGGGTATGGGCATTGGGGCATTTTATTTTGTTGCATTGACGCCGTGGGTGGCGATGGCCGCCGCTGCGTGAAGTCGAATGTAGTTGTGTTTGCATTCCTGCTTGGGGGAAATACAGCAGCCACTCTCACCTGCCAACGTTAAATGCCATAGGCGAGATTTTGAGGAGGCAGTTTTTGGAAGCGAGAAAACTGCACCCGCGGCGACTCTGCAGGCTTTGTGGGGTACCTATTGTAGCGTCGGGCCTACCGTGCGAGCGAGGTATGCGTGCCACGTGTTTCACATGTTGCACACGAGAATTCCAAGCAGCCTGTACGCCTTTTTACTACAGCATGGGAAGGACGTATTGGCAGTGATACGTTGTTGTTAGAAAGGAGCACCATCAACCCATGAAGCACCTGCACGAACATGCCTCCTGCATGCGGCTGGTAATGATCTTCACAGCAGTGTGAATTGGCATTGGCGCATTTAGCGTTGTAGGCTGCGTGCGAAGCCCTGTTGCGTGCAATATCCTTGATGGCAGCTGCTTAAGTGCACATGCGTTTGCTTCAAAGGCACCACAGGAGGAACCGTTGGGAACCTACCAGCATTGGTGGTCGGTTGCTTGCGGAGGCTGAATTGGAGATGTGCTTTCCATTTTATTGCGTGTTTTTGTTTGCATGCTGGTGGTGTAGGGAGCCTGCGTGGCTTGGGAGCTCTGTGGCGCGAGTAGGTAGTGGAATGCAGTTACCTACAACGCAGTGTGAGCACCGTACACCGTCTTACAGAAAGTGTGTTGGGCGTTCACGCCCTAAGGGCCTATCCAGGGATCTCGTGGGGCAGTCCTGGAGGTTGCTGTGGCTGCTGGAAGTAACCGGAAGCATCGGTGTTCCAGATGTGAATAGACGCTGGACAAAATTGAGCTGTTGCAAGACAGCAGCACTTTTGTGAAAGCAGTGGCGGGCAGTAAACGAGGTGCACCACAGTTTGCAATGGCTCAACGACGGTCAGAGAGGACGTTTTAGAGTCGGGCATTGTTGGTGTTGGCTGTTCAGGTACAGCGCTTATGTGGGGCATTTCGCACACGGGAGTTCGTATCCGTGGAAATACTTCGCGGCTTCGGCTGTTTGTATTTCTAATCTGAGAGCATTTGTGTTAAAGTATACCTGCTACTGTGTTTTACACTTGCCTTGCTGTAGGTGTTGTATGGCGCTTAGGTCTGTTGGTCAGCACGCCACCATGGTGTTCACAGATGAGACGGCAAACGTGCGCCCTTGCAAAATTTAGTCGTGGTGCTTTCGAGGAAGCGCGCGTCTATGTGTGGAGAGCAATTCTGTTACATTATGCTGGAGGGATGCATGCTTACTCGCACTGAGCGTAGCGGACAATGCGCTACAGCCAGTGCGTAAACGTTCATGGTGGGCGGAAAGTGCGGGATATATTGACTACTGGCTGCGGTGCTGCATCTGCGGCACGGTGCATAGGTCCGTTGGTGAGCCCGTGACAAACATATGTGCACCGGTGGGACCTCAAACGTGCGGCGTTTTCAGCCTATGGCTTGGTGCTAAAGCAGGCTTCACAATAGCGCTTTGCGCGTAACCCTACACACAATCCGGTTTTGGCTCATTGGGGGCGTGTCGATATTCTCTCCTCTTCTGAGCAACGCGTCTATGGTAGCAGGAAGGCCGTTTGGAAGGAGGCCAGGAAAGGCGGAGGCAAGCGTTGTGTATGTCGAGCAATGCGCCATTTTGTGGGCGATCGAAGAGGTTTAGCTGCATTCGGGGAAGCACGTCTGCATGCGGTGTTAGGCAGGGGAGTTATATTTGAATATGTGATTGCATGCTATCGTGCTTAGGCTGTAGGGTGCAATGCGCTACAGCCAGTGCGTAGATGCGCATGGTGCGCTGAAGGTGCGGGATGGATTGCCTAGGGGTGGCGGCGGCGTATTTGCGGTTTGGTGCTTAGATCCGTTGGTCAGCACGCCACCTACATATGTGCACCGATGAGACGTCAAGCGTACCCCTTTACCACCTTGTGAATTAGTGGTGACTCCAGATTCACCGCAGAGGTTTGTGCATGTCCTTAAGTGCATTCCTGCTTTTAGGAGCAATGAGGGCATATCGATGCTCTCTGTGTGTTTGAGGCACGCGTCTGTGGTATGGAGAAGACCGTCTGGACAGAGGACAGCAAAGGCGAGTGCAATTGTTGTGCATGCCCAGCAGTGCGCCATTTTGTGCTTGATCAAGTAGGTGTTACTGCATTCCATGAAGTGCATCGCCATGTGTGGAGAGGAATGCAGTGGCATGTGGTTGTTTCGTTGCATGCTTGGTTGCATAGGCCGTAGCGCACAATGGTCTACAGCCAGTGCGTAGATGTGCATGGTGCTTTGGAGCTGCGGAATGTGTTGCTTGCTGACGCTAGCGGCTACGACATCGTCGGCATACTAAGGGAGTTGGGGCAAGCTGAAGGGAGAGCTCGTTAAATGCATAGTGGGCGGCACGAACGATGCAGGGCTTTACTGTTGCGTAGGATACCCCAAATGAGGCACGTGAGAAATCGGGTCTCAACGCTTGAGTGCGGGGAACTCTCCTGCAGAGGACTCCTATGGATTGTTTTACTACACACAGCAGCTGAGGCTAAAGCAAGGCGACCTGCTATTTAGGCTTAGTGCGTTCGGACGGGTATGGGCATTGGGGCATTTTATTTTGTTGCATTGACGCCGTGGGTGGCGATGGCCGCCGCTGCGTGAAGTCGAATGTAGTTGTGTTTGCATTCCTGCTTGGGGGAAATACAGCAGCCACTCTCACCTGCCAACGTTAAATGCCATAGGCGAGATTTTGAGGAGGCAGTTTTTGGAAGCGAGAAAACTGCACCCGCGGCGACTCTGCAGGCTTTGTGGGGTACCTATTGTAGCGTCGGGCCTACCGTGCGAGCGAGGTATGCGTGCCACGTGTTTCACATGTTGCACACGAGAATTCCAAGCAGCCTGTACGCCTTTTTACTACAGCATGGGAAGGACGTATTGGCAGTGATACGTTGTTGTTAGAAAGGAGCACCATCAACCCATGAAGCACCTGCACGAACATGCCTCCTGCATGCGGCTGGTAATGATCTTCACAGCAGTGTGAATTGGCATTGGCGCATTTAGCGTTGTAGGCTGCGTGCGAAGCCCTGTTGCGTGCAATATCCTTGATGGCAGCTGCTTAAGTGCACATGCGTTTGCTTCAAAGGCACCACAGGAGGAACCGTTGGGAACCTATCAGCATTGGTGGTCGGTTGCTTGAGGAGGCTGAATTGGAGATGTGCTTTCCATTTTATTGCGTGTTTTTGTTTGCATGCTGGTGGTGTAGGGAGCCTGCGTGGCTTGGGAGCTCTGTGGCGCGAGTGGGTAGTGGAATGCAGTTACCTACAACGCAGTGTGAGCACCGTTCACCGTCTTACAGAAAGTGTGTTGGGCGTTCACGTCCTGAGGGCCTATCCAGGGAGCTCGTGGGGCAGTCCTGGAGGTTGCTGTGGCTGCTGGAAGTAACCGGAAGCATCGGTGTTCTAGGAATAATGCTATAGCACCTTTGTGAATGCTGTAGCGGGCCAGAAGAATGCTTAGCCAAGAGGTGCAGGTGCTTAACAACTTCCAGAGAGGACGTTTTAGATTCGGGCACTGCTCGTGTTTGGTGTTCCGTTATGGCGCTAGTGTGGTGCATTTCGCCTACGGGAGTTCGTATCTGTGGAAATACTTCACGGCATCGGCTGTTTGTATTTCTACTCTGAGAGCATTTATGGAAGAGTATACCTGCTGCTGTGTTCTACACTTGTCTTGCTGTAGGTGTTGTATGGCGCTTAGGTCCGTTGGTCAGCACGGCGCCAACACGTTCACCCCTGAGACGTCAAGCGTGAGCTTTTGTCAACTTATGATTTGTTGCTGAAGCCACGTTCACATGAAAGGCTTGCGCGTGCCCTTAGACGCACTCCTTTTTAGGAGCAGTGAGCTCGTGCAGATTTTTTTCGGTCTGAACGGCGCATTTGTGGCAGGGAACAGGCCGTCTGGAAGGACAGTAAAGGCGGATGCAAGCGTTGTGCATGTCTAGCAGTGCGCCATTTTGCGCGCGATCAAGTAGGTGTTGGTGCTTTCGAGGACGCTCATGTCCGCTTGTGAAGAATAAAGCTGTTACATCGTGCTGCGTTGTTGCATGCTTGGTTCCATAGGCCGTAGGGCACAATGGTGTACAGGCAGTGCGTACACGTTCATAGTCCGGTGTAGGTGCAGGATGTATTGCTCAGTGCCGGCGGCCGTGTATTTGCAGTTTGGTGCTTAGGTTCGTTGGTCAGCACGCCACCTATATGTATGCACCTGTGAGACGTCAAATGCATGCCGTTACCACCTTATGATTTAGTGGTGACTCCACATTAACTGCAGAGGCTTGTGCACGCCCTTAAGTGCACTCCTGCTTTTAGGAGCAATGAGGGCATATCGATGCTCTGTCTGCGTGTGATGCACGCGTCTGTGGTATCGACAAAGCTGTCTGGACGGAGGACAATAAAGGCGGATGCAATCGTAGTCCATGCCGATCAGTGTGCCATTTGTGCGCGATGAAGTAGGTGTTGGCGCTTTCGAAGAATCGCGTGTGTATGTGTGATGAGCAAGGCAGTTGCATGTGGCTGTGTGGCTGCATGCTTGGTTGCATAGGCCGTAGCGCACAATGATCTGCAGGCAGTGCGTAGATGTGGATGATGCGCTGGAGGTGCAGGGTGTATTGCCTGGTCCCGGCGGCCGTGTATTTGCGGTTTTGTGCTTAGGTTCGTTGGTCAGCACGCCACCTATATTTGTGCACCGGTGAAAGGTCAAATGTATGCCGTTACCACCTTATGATTTAGTGGTGACTCCAGATTCACTGCAGAGGTTTGTGCATGTCCTTAAGTGCACTCCTGCTATTAGGAGCAATGCGGGTGTATAGATGCTCTCTTTGTTTTTGAGGCACGCGTCTGTGGTATCGAGAAAGCCGTCTGGACGGAGGACAATAAAGGCGGATGCAATCGTTGTCCGTGCCAATCAGTGTGTCTTTTGTGCGCGATGAAGTAGGTGTTGGCGCTTTCGAAGAATCGCGTGTGTATGTGTGATGAGCAAGGCAGTTGCATGTGGCTGTGTGGCTGCATGCTTGGTTGCATAGGCCGTAGCGCACAATGGTCTGCAGGCAGTGCGTGGATGTGGATGATGCGCTGGAGGTGCAGGGTGTATTGCCTGGTCCCGGCGGCCGTGTATTTGCGGTTTTGTGCTTAGGCTCGTTGGTCAGCACGCCACCTATATTTGTGCACCGGTGAAAGGTCAAATGTATGCCGTTACCACCTTATGATTTAGTGGTGACTCCAGATTCACTGCAGAGATTTGTGCATGTCCTTAAGTGCACTCCTGCTATTAGGAGCAATGAGGGTGTATGGAGTGTCTCTCTGTGTGTGACGCACGCGTCTGTGGTATCGAGAAGGCCGTCTGGACGGAGGACAATAAAGGCGGATGCAATCGTAGTCCATGCCGATCAGTGTGCCCTTTGTGCGCGATCGAGTAGGTGTTGGCGCTTTCGGAGAGTCGCGTGCGTATGTGTGATGAGCAAGGCAGTTGTATGTGGCTGTGTGGCTTGATGTTTGGTTGCATAGGCCGTAGCGCACAATGGTCTACAGGCAGTGCGTAGATGTGGCTGATGTGCTGGAGGTGCAGGGTGTATTGCCTGGTGCTGGCGGCCGTGTATTTGCGGTTTTGTGCTTAGGTTCGTTGGTCAGCACGCCACCTATATTTGTGCACCGGTGAAACGTCAAATGTATGCCGTTACCACCTTATGATTTAGTGGTGACTCCAGATTCACTGCAGAGGTTTGTGCATGTCCTTAAGTGCACTCCTGCTTTTAGGAGCAATGAGGGTGTATAGATGCTCTCTGTGTGTGTGACGCACGCGTCTGTGGTATCGAGAAGGCCGTCTGGACGGAGGACAATAAAGGCGGATGCAATCGTTGTCCATGCCGATCAGTGTGCCATTTGTGCGCGATCAAGTAGGTGTTGGCGCTTTCGGAGAGTCGCGTGTGTATGTGTGATGAGCTAGGCAGCTAGCTGCATGTGGCTGTGTGGCTTGATGTTTGGTTGCATAGGCCGTAGCGCACAATGGTCTGCAGGCAGTGCGTAGATGTGGATGATGCGCTGGAGGTGCAGGGTGTACTGCCTAGTGCCGGCAGCCGTGTATTTGCGGTTTTGTGCTTAGGTTCGTTGGTCAGCACGCCACCTATATTTGTGCACCGGTGAAAGGTCAAATGTATGCCGTTACCACCTTATGATTTAGTGGTGACTCCAGATTCACTGCAGAGGTTTGTGAATGTCCTTAAGTGCGCTCCTGCTATTAGGAGCAATGAGGGTGTATAGATGCTCTCTTTGTGTTTGAGGCACGCGTCTGTGGTATCGAGAAGGCCGTCTGGACGGAGGACAATAAAGGCGGATGCAATCGTTGTCCGTGCCAATCAGTGTGTCTTTTGTGCGCGATCAAGTAGGTGTTGGCGCTTTCGAAGAATCGCGTGTGTATGTGTGATGAGCAAGACAGTTGCATGTGGCTGTGTGGCTGCATTCTTGGTTGCATAGGCCGTAGCGCACGATGATCTGCAGGCAGTGCGTAGATGTGGATGATGCGCTGGAGGTGCAGGGTGTATTGCCTGGTCCCGGCGGCCGTGTATTTGCGGTTTTGTGCTTAGGTTCGTTGGTCAGCACGCCACCTATATTTGTGCACCGGTGAAAGGTCAAATGCATGCCGTTACCACCTTATGATTTAGTGGTGACTCCAGATTCACTGCAGAGGTTTGTGCATGTCCTTAAGTGCACTCCTGCTTTTAGGAGCAATGAGGGCGTATGGATTGTCCCTCTGTGTGTGACGCGCGCGTCTGTGGTATCGAGAAAGCCGTCTGGACGGAGGACAATAAAGGCGGATGCAATCGTTGTCCATGCCGATCAGTGTGCCATTTGTGCGAGATTAAGTAGGTGTTGGCGCTTTCGAAGAATCGCGTGTGTATGTGTGATGAGCAAGGCAGTTGCATGTGGCTGTGTGGCTTCATGTTTGGTTGCTCAGGCCGTAGCGCACAATGGTCTGCAGGCAGTGCGTAGATGTGGATGATGCGCTGGAGGTGCAGGGTGTATTGCCTGGTTCTGGCGGCCGTGTATTTGCGGTTTTGTGCTTAGGCTCGTTGGTCAGCACGCCACGTATATGTATGCACCGGTGAGAGCTCAAACGTACGCCGTTACCACCTTATGATTTAGTGGTGACTCCAGATTCACTGCAGAGGTTTGTGCATGTCCTTAAGTGCACTCCTGCTATTAGGAGCAATGAGGGTGTATAGATGCTCTCTTTGTGTTTGAGGCACGCGTCTGTGGTATCGAGAAGGCCGTCTGGACGGAGGACAATAAAGGCGGATGCAATCGTTGTCCGTGCCAATCAGTGTGTCTTTTGTGCGCGATCAAGTAGGTGTTGGCGCTTTCGAAGAATCGCGTGTGTATGTGTGATGAGCAAGGCAGTTGCATGTGGCTGTGTGGCTGCATTCTTGGTTGCATAGGCCGTAGCGCACGATGATCTGCAGGCAGTGCGTAGATGTGGATGATGCGCTGGAGGTGCAGGGTGTATTGCCTGGTCCCGGCGGCCGTGTATTTGCGGTTTTGTGCTTAGGCTCGTTGGTCAGCACGCCACCTATATTTGTGCACCGGTGAAAGGTCAAATGCATGCCGTTACCACCTTATGATTTAGTGGTGACTCCAGATTCACTGCAGAGGTTTGTGCATGTCCTTAAGTGCACTCCTGCTATTAGGAGCAATGAGGGTGTATAGATGCTCTCTTTGTGTTTGAGGCACGCGTCTGTGGTATCGAGAAGGCCGTCTGGACGGAGGACAATAAAGGCGGATGCAATCGTTGTCCGTGCCAATCAGTGTGTCTTTTGTGCGCGATCAAGTAGGTGTTGGCGCTTTCGAAGAATCGCGTGTGTATGTGTGATGAGCAAGGCAGTTGCATGTGGCTGTGTGGCTGCATTCTTGGTTGCATAGGCCGTAGCGCACGATGATCTGCAGGCAGTGCGTAGATGTGGATGATGCGCTGGAGGTGCAGGGTGTATTGCCTGGTCCCGGCGGCCGTGTATTTGCGGTTTTGTGCTTAGGTTCGTTGGTCAGCACGCCACCTATATTTGTGCACCGGTGAAAGGTCAAATGCATGCCGTTACCACCTTATGATTTAGTGGTGACTCCAGATTCACTGCAGAGGTTTGTGCATGTCCTTAAGTGCACTCCTGCTTTTAGGAGCAATGAGGGTGTATGGATTGTCCCTCTGTGTGTGACGCGCGCGTCTGTGGTATCGAGAAAGCCGTCTGGACGGAGGACAATAAAGGCGGATGCAATCGTAGTCCATGCCGATCAGTGTGCCATTTGTGCGAGATTAAGTAGGTGTTGGCGCTTTCGAAGAATCGCGTGTGTATGTGTGATGAGCAAGGCAGTTGCATGTGGCTGTGTGGCTTCATGTTTGGTTGCACAGGCCGTAGCTCACAATGGTCTGCAGGCAGTGCGTAGATGTGGATGATGCGCTGGAGGTGCAGGGTGTATTGCCTGGTTCTGGCGGCCGTGTATTTGCGGTTTTGTGCTTAGGCTCGTTGGCCAGCACGCCACGTATATGTATGCACCGGTGAGAGCTCAAACGTACGCCGTTACCACCTTATGATTTAGTGGTGACTCCAGATTCACTGCAGAGGTTTGTGCATGTCCTTAAGTGCACTCCTGCTATTAGGAGCAATGAGGGTGTATAGATGCTCTCTTTGTGTTTGAGGCACGCGTCTGTGGTATCGAGAAGGCCGTCTGGACGGAGGACAATAAAGGCGGATGCAATCGTTGTCCGTGCCAATCAGTGTGTCTTTTGTGCGCGATCAAGTAGGTGTTGGCGCTTTCGGAGAGTCGCGTGTGTATGTGTGATGAGCTAGGCAGCTAGCTGCATGTGGCTGTGTGGCTTCATGTTTGGTTGCATAGGCCGTAGCGCACAATGGTCTGCAGGCAGTGCGTGGATGTGGATGATGCGCTGGAGGTGCAGGGTGCACTGCCTAGTGCCGGCTTCCGTGTATTTGCGGTTTTGTGCTTAGGTTCGTTGGTCAGCACGCCACCTATATTTGTGCACCGGTGAAACGTCAAATGTATGCCGTTACCACCTTATGATTTAGTGGTGACTCCAGATTCACTGCAGAGGTTTGTGCATGTCCTTAAGTGCACTCCTGCTTTTAGGAGCAATGAGGGTGTATGGATGCTCTCTCTGTGTGTGACGCACGCGTCTGTGGTATCGAGAAGGCCGTCTGGACGGAGGACAATAAAGGCGGATGCAATCGTTGTCCATGCCGATCAGTGTGCCACTTGTGCGCGATGAAGTAGGTGTTGGCGCTTTCGAAGAGTCGCGTGTGTATGTGTGATGAGCTAGGCAGCTAGCTGCATGTGGCTGTGTGGCTTGATGTTTGGTTGCATAGGCCGTAGCGCACAATGGTCTGCAGGCAGTGCGTAGATGTGAATGATGCGCTGGAGGTGCAGGGTGCACTGCCTAGTGCTGGCGGCCGTGTATTTGCGGTTTTGTGCTTAGGTTCGTTGGTCAGCACGCCACCTATATTTGTGCACCGGTGAAAGGTCAAATGCATGCCGTTACCACCTTATGATTTAGTGGTGACTCCAGATTCACTGCAGAGGTTTGTGCATGTCCTTAAGTGCACTCCTGCTTTTAGGAGCAATGCGGGTGTATGGATTGTCTCTGTGTGTGTGACGCACGCGTCTGTGGTATCGAGAAGGCCGTCTGGACGGAGGACAATAAAGGCGGATGCAATCGTTGTCCAAGCCGATCAGTGTGCCATTTGTGCGCGATCAAGTAGGTGTTGGCGCTTTTGGAGAGTCGCGTGTGTATGTGTGATGAGCTAGGCAGCTAGCTGCATGTGGCTGTGTGGCTTCATGCTTGGTTGCATAGGCCGTAGCGCACAATGGTCTGCAGGCAGTGCGTAGATGTGAATGATGCGCTGGAGGTGCAGGGTGCATTGCCTAGTGCCGGCGGCCGTGTATTTGCGGTTTTGTGCTTAGGTTCGTTGGTCAGCACGCCACCTATATTTGTGCACCGGTGAAAGGTCAAATGTATGCCGTTACCACCTTATGATTTAGTGGTGACTCCAGATTCACTGCAGAGGTTTGTGCATGTCCTTAAGTGCACTCCTGCTATTAGGAGCAATGAGGGTGTATGGAGTGTCTCTCTGTGTGTGACGCACGCGTCTGTGGTATCGAGAAGGCCGTCTGGACGGAGGACAATAAAGGCGGATGCAATCGTTGTCCGTGCCAATCAGTGTGTCTTTTGTGCGCGATCAAGTAGGTGTTGGCGCTTTCGAAGAATCGCGTGTGTATGTGTGATGAGCAAGGCAGTTGCATGTGGCTGTGTGGCTTCATGTTTGGTTGCACAGGCCGTAGCTCACAATGGTCTGCAGGCAGTGCGTAGATGTGGATGATGCGCTGGAGGTGCAGGGTGTATTGCCTGGTCCCGGCGGCCGTGTATTTGCGGTTTTGTGCTTAGGTTCGTTGGTCAGCACGCCACCTATATTTGTGCACCGGTGAAAGGTCAAATGTATGCCGTTACCACCTTATGATTTAGTGGTGACTCCAGATTCACTGCAGAGGTTTGTGCATGTCCTTAAGTGCACTCCTGCTATTAGGAGCAATGCGGGTGTATAGATGCTCTCTTTGGTTTTGAGGCACGCGTCTGTGGTATCGAGAAAGCCGTCTGGACGGAGGACAATAAAGGCGGATGCAATCGTTGTCCGTGCCAATCAGTGTGTCTTTTGTGCGCGATGAAGTAGGTGTTGGCGCTTTCGAAGAATCGCGTGTGTATGTGTGATGAGCAAGGCAGTTGCATGTGGCTGTGTGGCTGCATGCTTGGTTGCATAGGCCGTAGCGCACAATGATCTGCAGGCAGTGCGTGGATGTGGATGATGCGCTGGAGGTGCAGGGTGCATTGCCTGGTCCCGGCGGCCGTGTATTTGCGGTTTTGTGCTTAGGCTCGCTGGTCAGCACGCCACCTATATTTGTGCACCGGTGAAAGGTCAAATGTATGCCGTTACCACCTTATGATTTAGTGGTGACTCCAGATTCACTGCAGAGGTTTGTGCATGTCCTTAAGTGCACTCCTGCTATTAGGAGCAATGAGGGTGTATGGAGTGTCTCTCTGTGTGTGACGCACGCGTCTGTGGTATCGAGAAGGCCGTCTGGACGGAGGACAATAAAGGCGGATGCAATCGTAGTCCATGCCGATCAGTGTGCCCTTTGTGCGCGATCGAGTAGGTGTTGGCGCTTTCGGAGAGTCGCGTGCGTATGTGTGATGAGCAAGGCAGTTGTATGTGGCTGTGTGGCTTGATGTTTGGTTGCATAGGCCGTAGCGCACAATGGTCTGCAGGCAGTGCGTAGATGTGGCTGATGTGCTGGAGGTGCAGGGTGTATTGCCTGGTGCTGGCGGCCATGTATTTGCGGTTTTGTGTTTAGGTTCGTTGGTCAGCACGCCACCTATATTTGTGCACCGGTGAAAGGTCAAATGTATGCCGTTACCACCTTATGGATTTAGTGGTGACTCCAGATTCACTGCAGAGGTTTGTGCATGTCCTTAAGTGCACTCCTGCTATTAGGAGCAATGCGGGTGTATAAATGCTCTGTCTGTGTGTGAGGTATGCGTCCTAGGTATCGAGAAAGCCGTCTGGACGGAGGACAATAAAGGCGGATGCAATCGTTGTCCATGCCAATCAGTGTGTCTTTTGTGCGCGATGAAGTAGGTGTTGGCGCTTTCGAAGAATCGCGTGTGTATGTGTGATGAGCAAGGCAGTTGCATGTGGCTGTGTGGCTTCATGTTTGGTTGCATAGGCCGTAGCGCACAATGGTCTACAGGCAGTGCGTAGATGTGAATGATGCGCTGGAGGTGCAGGGTGTATTGCCTGGTGCTGGCGGCAGTGTATTTGCGGTTTTGTGCTTAGGTTCGTTGGTCAGCACGCAACGTATATGTATGCACCGCTGAGAGCTCAAACGCATGCCGTTACCACCTTATGATTTAGTGGTGATTTCAGATTCACTGCAGAGGTTTGTGCATGTCCTTAAGTGCACTCTGGCGTTTAGGAGTAATGAGGGCGTGTCGATGGTTTCTGTGTGTGTGGGGCACGCATGCCCTCTCGACTGAAGACAGTGAAGGCGGATGGAAGCGTTGTGAATGGCGAGCAGTGCGCCATGCTGGTGTTTGACTAGGTAGGTGTTGGTGCTTTCGAGGAAGCCCATGCCCATGTGTGGAGAGCAAGGCTGCTACATGGGACTGTGTGGTTGCATGCTTGGATGCATAGCCCGGAGGGTAAAGTGCGCCACAGCCAGTGCGTACACATTCATTCTGCCCCAAAGGTGCAGGATGGAGTGCATAGTGGAGGCGGCGGTGTATGTGCGGTCCGCGAATGCAATCATTGTGCACATCCAGCAGTACGCCATGTTGGTGCTTGGCTAAGTAGGTGTTGGTGCTTTGGATGAAGCGCATGACCATGTGTGGAGAGGAAGGCTGCTACATGGTACTGGCCGGTTCCATGTTTGGTTGCATAGGTTGCAGCGTACAATGCGCTACAGGCAGTGTGTTGATGTGCATGGTCCGCTGGAGGTGGAGGATGCATCACCTGGTGCCGACATCGGTGGATTTGGGCTTTTGGTGCTTAGGTTTGTTGGTCAGCACGTTATCTATATATGTGCACCGGTGAGACGTCAAACTTACGCTGTTACCACCTTATGGTTTAGTGCTGACTCCAGATTCACCGCAGAGGTTTGTGCATGTCCTTAAGTGCACTCCTGCTTTTAGGAGCAATGAGGGTGTATAGATGCTTTCTCTGTGCGTGAGGCGCACGTTTCTGCTAGCGGATACGCCATTTGGAAGGAGTGCATTAAATGCGAATGCTGTCGTTGTGAAAGCCCACCACTGCGCCATGTTGGTGCTTGACTAAGTAGGTGCTGGTGCTTTCGATGAAGCGCATGCCCATGTGTGGAAAGGAAGGCTGCTACATGGTCCTGGCCGGTTCCATGTTTGGTTGCATAGGTTGCAGCGTACAATGCGCTACAGGCAGTGTGTTGATGTGCATGGCCCGCTGGAGGTGGAGGATGCATCACCTGGTGCCGACATCGGTGGATTTGGGCTTTTGGTGCTTAGGTTCGTTGGTCAGCACACCACGTATATGTACGCACCGGTGAGAGCTCAAACTTACGCTGTTACCACCTTATGGTTTAGTGCTGACTCCAGATTCACCGCAGAGGTTTGTGCTTATCCTTAAGTGCACCCCTGCTTTTAGGAGCACTGGGGGCATGCCCATGCTTTCTCTGTGTGTGAGGCGCGGGTTTGCGCTAGCGAACGGCCCATTTGGAAGGAGGGCAGCCAATGCGGATGGAAGTGTTGTGCATGTCCAGCAGTGCGCTATGCTGTGCGCGATAAAGTAAGTGTTGGTGCATTCGATGAAGCGCATGTCCATGTGTAGAGAACAAGCCTGATCCATGGGGATGTGCGGTTGCATGCTTGGTTGTATAGCTCAGCTTACAATGGTCTACAAGCAGTGCATAGATGTGTATGGTGCGCTGTAGGTGAAGGGTGCCGCCGGCGGTGTATTTGGGCTTTTGGTGCTTAGGTTCGTTGGTCAGCACGTTACCTATATATGCGCACCGGTGGGACGTCAAATGAATGTACGCCATTACCACCTTATGAATTAGTGCTGAACCCAGATTCACACCAGAGGTTTATGCATGTCCTTAAGCGCACCCCGGCTTTTAGGAGAACTGGGGGGATGCCCATGCTTTCTCTGTGTGTGAGGCAGGCGCCTGTGGTATCGAGAAGGTCGTCCGGACGGACGGCAATAAAGCGGATGGAATTGTTCTGCATGCCGAGCAGTGGGCCATTTTGTGCGCGATAAAGTATGTGGTGGTGCATTCGATGCAGCGCATGTCCATGTGTAGAGAGCAAGGCTGCTACATGGGCCTGTGTTGTTGCATGTTTGGTTTCATAGGCCGTAGCGTACAATGCTCCACAGCCAGTGCGTACACATTCATTGTGCCCCAAAGGTGCAGGATGTCTTGCCTAGTGGCGGCGGCGGTGTATTTGCGGCTTTGTGCTTAGGCCCGTTGGTCAGCACGCCACCTACATATTTGCACCGATGAGACGCCAAACTTCCATCGTTACCACCTTATGGTTTAGTGCTGAATGCACGTTCACAGCAGATGTTTGTGCATGTCCTTAAGTGCATTTCTGCTTTTTGGAGCAATGACGGCACGTCAGTTCTCTCTCTGTGTGTGAGGCACGCGTCTGTGGTATGGAAAAGATCGTCTGGACAGAGGACAGCAAAGGCGAGTGCAATCGTTGTGCAGGCCAAGCAGTGCGGTATTTTGGCGCGATCAAGTAGGTGTTGGCGCTTTCGAGGAATCGCGTGTGTATATGTGATGAGCAAGGCTGCTAAATGGGGCTGTGTTGTTGCATGATTGGTTGCATAGGCAGTAGCGCACAATGGTCTACAGGCAGTGCGTAGATGGGCATGGTGCGCTGAAGGTGCAAGGTGCATTGCCTTGTGCAGGGTGCGGTGTATTTGCGGCTTTGTGCTTAGGTTCGTTGATGAGCACCCCATCTGCATATACGCCTGCTTTTAGGAGCACTGAGGGCGTGTCAATGCTTTCTCTGTGTGTGAGGCACGCATGCAGTCTGGACGGAGGACAGTAAAGGCGGATGCAATCGTAGTCCATGCTCAGCAGTGCCCCATTTTCTGCGCGATCAAGTAGGTGTTGGCGCCTTCGAGGATGCGCGTGTGTATGCGTGATGAGCAAGGCAGTTGCATGTGGCTGTGTGGCTTGATGTTTGGTTGCATAGGCCGTAGCGCACAATGGTCTGCAGGCAGTGCGTAGATGTGAATGATGCGCTGGAGGTGCAGGGTGCATTGCCTAGTGCCGGCGGCCGTGTATTTGCGGTTTTGTGCTTAGGTTCGTTGGTCAGCACGCCACCTATATTTGTGCACCGGTGAAAGGTCAAATGTATGCCGTTACCACCTTATGATTTAGTGGTGACTCCAGATTCACTGCAGAGGTTTGTGCATGTCCTTAAGTGCACTCCTGCTTTTAGGAGCAATAAGGGCGTGCCAATGCTCTCTCTGTGTGTGACGCACGCGTCTGTGGTAGCGGCGAAGCCGTCTGGACGGAGGACAATAAAGGCGGATGCAATCGTAGTCCATGCCGATCAGTGTGCCATTTGTGCGCGATCAGGTTGGTGTTGGCGCTTTCGGAGAGTCGCGTGTGTATGTGTGATGAGCAAGGCAGCTGCATGTGGCTGTGTGGCTGCATGTTTGGTTGCACAGGCCGTAGCGCACAATGGTCTGCAGGCAGTGCGTAGATGTGGATGATGTACTGGATGTGCAGGGTGTATTGCCTGTTGCTGGCGGCCGTATATTTGCGGTTTTGTGCTTAGGTTCGTTGGTCAGCGCGCTCTCTACATATGCGCACCGGTGAGATGTCACACGTTTGCCGCTACCATCTTCTGATTGGCTGCTGAGGGCAGATTCTCACCAGAGGTTTGTGCATGTCCTTCAGTGCGCATTTGTTCATGGGTGAGGATCTAGGGTTGGGGTACGACTGAGGGCGTGCGGATGTTTTCTCTGTGTGTGAGGCACGCGTCTGGGGCAGGGACATGGCCGTCTGGAAGGAGGACAGTAAAGGCGGTTGCAAGTTTTGTGCATGCCCAGCAGTGCGCCATGCTGGTGTTTGACTAGGTAGGTGTTGGTGCTTTCGAGGAAGCCCATGCCCATGTGTGGAGAGCAAGGCTGCTACATGGGACTGTGTGGTTGCATGCTTGGATGCATAGGTTGTAGCGTACAATGCGCTACAGCCAGTGCGTAGATGTGCATTTCGCGCTGAAAGTGCATGTATTTGAATGTATTGCCTAGTGGCAGTGGCGGTGTATTTGATTTATCGTCCTTAGGTCCGCTAGGCAGCACGCCACCAACATATGTGCACCAGCAATAGGTCAAACAGGCGCCTTTGTCAACTGATCGTTTGGTTTATGATTTGGTGCTGAGGCCAGCTTCAGAATAGCGCTTTGCACGTGGCCTTAAACGCGCTCCTGCTTAGGGGCATTCAGGGCATTTCGACGTTTTCTGCTCATATGTGCGATGCATCTATGGTAGCGAGGCCGTCTGGAAGCATTGCAGTAAAGGAGGATGCAAGCGTTGTGCATGCCGGGCAGTGTACATTTTGTGCGCAATCAAGTAGGTGCTTGTGCTTTAGGGGAAGCGTCTGTGGAAGTGTGATAAGCAAGGCATTTCTATTTGGCTGTGTGGTTGCATGCTTGTTTGCATAGGTCATGGTGCGCCACGCTCTACAGGCAATGCATAGATCTCCACAGTGCGTTCAAGGTGCAGGATGCATTGCTTAGTGACGCCGGCAGTGTAAGTACGGTACGGTTCTTAGGCCCCTTAGTCAGCACGCCACCATCATGCGCACCGGTGAGAAGTCAAATGTGCGCCTTTACCAACGTATGATACGGTGCTGAAGCAAGATTCACAGTATAGAGGTTTGTGGATGGCCTTCTACGCACTCGTGTTTAGTAGCACTGACGACTCGTGGATGCTCTTTGGGCCTTCTAGCTATACGCCTGTGATGACGAGGAAGCCATTTGGAAGGAGGAGAGTAACGGCGGACGCACGGGTTGTGCGGGTCGACTGGTGAGCCATCTTGTGCTTTATCAGCCAGCTATGGACGCGTTTGACGAGGCGCATGTGCATGTGTGGTAAGTAGGATTTGGTTCTGTGGTTGCATGTTTGTTTGCATTGTTGGTAGCTTTCAATGCGGCACAGGCAGTGCGTATATGCTCACGGTGCCCTGAAGCTGGGGGAGGCATTGGGTACTGGCACTGGCTGCTGTGGCGTCATCGAAGTGCCAGGAGGGTTTGGGCAAGCTGAGCGGCAAGCTCGTATAATACGTAGTGCTTGCCGCGAACATTGTGTTGTTTCTGCGAGGGTTTAGACACCATGCAGCAGAAGAGACAAATGGGGAGTCGATTCATAACCCTGGTTGCTAGAGATCTCTTGGCACGGATTTCTATGGGTTCGAGCAGCAGCTGAGTCTAAAGCCAAGCCAGTTGCTATCCAGGCTCAGTGCGTTGGGACAGGTATGGGCATTGAGTCTTGCTGCTTTGGCATATGGGCGTCTTGCGTGGAGATGCCCGTCGCTGGGGTAAATCAAATCTTACTGTGTATGCATTCCTGCTTGAGCGGAAGACACACAGTAGCCACTCACACCTGCCAACGTTGCGTTGCATAGGCAAGATTTTTGTGAGGCGTCTTTTGGAAGCGAAAGATCTGCACACCGAACGGCTCTGCAGGTTTTGCGGGGGGGCCGCAGTATGCATGTATGCCGGGTCTACCATGTTTGTCTAAGATCATCATGTTGCACATGATGCATACGAGATCTTCAAACACCCAGTACGCCTTTTCAGTACAATTCGGGATGGGCGTATTGGCAACGATAGGTGGATGCAAAGGGGCACGGGCACCATCCCACAAACCACCTGCATGCACATGCCTCCTGTATGGCGCTGCTGAGCCCCTTCTAGCAGTGTGAATTGGCATTGGTGCATTTAGCGTTGCTGGCTGCGTGCGGTGCCGTGTTGCGTGCAATATGCATGATGGGGCAGCTGCTGGAATGCACATGTATTTGCTTCAAAGGCACCACAGTGGGAACCGTTTGCAAACGACCAGATTTGGCGGTCGGCTGCTTGCAGAAGCAGAATTGGAGGTTTGCTTCCCACTCTGTTGCGTGTTTATGTTGGCTGGTTGGTGGTTTAGCGAGCGTGTCGGGCTTGAGGGCGCTGTGGCGCGAGTGGGTAGGGGAATACAGTTACCTAGAACGCAATGGGAGTACCAACATACAGTTAGTGCGTTGCGATTTTGCTTTCTAGGAGCCTAGCTGGGAGCTGGTGGGGCAGTCCTGGAGGTTGCTGTGGCTGCGAGTCTGTGGGAAGTAACGGGAAGTAGGGTCTGTTTTGCAGGGTTGAAGAGGAGCTGGAGAGACGTGAACTGCTGCATTGCTATAGCATCTTTGTGAAGGCAGTGGAGGGCAGTGAGCATGGTTCACCAAGGTTTGCAGGCGCGTACAAACGGCCAGAGGGGACGTTCTGCAGTCGTGAATTGGCCGTTTTGGGCGTTCGTCTGCGGCGCTAGTGTGCGGCATTTCGCAAACGGCAGTGGGTATCAGTGGAAATACTTCACGACTTCAGCTGTTTATATTTATAGTCTTCGAGCGTTTGTGCAAGAGTATGCCTGCTGGTATGTTCTCCACTTGTATTGCTGTAGTTGCAGTATGGCGCTCAGGCCCGTTAGTCAGCACGCTACCATCGTGTGCACCGGTGAGAAGTCAAATGTGCGCCTTTACCAACTTATGATTTGGTGCTGAAGCAAGATTCACAATATATAGGTTTGTGGATGGCCTTTCACGCACTCGTGTTTAGTAGCACTGACGACGCGTGGATGGTCTTTGGGCCTTCTAGCCATTCGTCTGTGGTAACGAAACGCCAGCTGGAAAAAGGAGAGTAACGGCAGATGCGCCCGTTGTGGGGGTCGCGCACTGATCCATTTTGTGCGCGACCAAGTAAGTGTTGGTGCTTCTGACAGCACGCATGTGCATGTGTGGTAAGTAGGATTTGGTTCTGTGGTTGCATGTTTGTTTGCACTGTTGGCAGATTTCAATGCGGCACAGGCAGTGCGTATATGCTCACGGTGCGCTGAAGCTGGGGGAGGCATTGGGTACTGGCACTGGCTGCTGTGGCGTCACCGATGTGCCAGGAGGGTTTGGGCAAGCTGAGCGGCAAGCTCGTATAATACATAGTGCTTGCCGGAAACGATTCTAGTCTCTCGTTGCATGTTTGCTTGCATTGTTGGTAGTTTCTAGTGCGGCACAGGCAGTACGCATATGTTCACGGTGCGCTGAAGCTGGGGGAGGCATTGGGTACTGGCACTGGCTGCTGTGGCGTCATCGAAGTGCCAGCCCTTCTAGCAGTGTGAATTGGCATTGGCGCATTTAGCGTTGCTGGCTGCGTGCGGTGCCGTGTTGCGTGCAATATGCATGATGGGGCAGCTGCTGGAATGCACATGTATTTGCTTCAAAGGCACCACAGTGGGAACAGTTTGCAAACGACCAGATTTGGCGGTCGGCTGCTTGCAGAAGCAGAATTGGAGGTTTGCGTCCCACTCTATTGCGTATATATGTTGGCTGGTTGGTGGTTTAGCGAGCGTGTCGGGCTTGAGGGCGCTGTGGCGCGGGTCGGTAGGGGAATACAGTTACCTAGAACGCAATAGGAGTTCCATTATACAGAAGGTGCGTTGCGATTTTGCTTTCTAGGAGCCTAGCTGGGAGCTGGTGGGGCAGTCCTGGAGGTTGCTGTGGCTGTGGGAATTAACGGGAAGTAGGGTCTGTTTTGCAGGGTTGAAGAGGAGCTGGAGAGAAGTGAAATCCTGCAATGCTATAGCATCTTTGTGAAGGCAGTGGAGGGCAGTGAGTATGGTTCCCCAAGGTTTGCAGGCACTTACAAACGGCCAGAGGGGACGTTCTGCAATCGTGAATTGGCTGTTTTGGGCGTTCGTCTGCGGCGCTAGTGTGCGGCATTTCGCAAACGGCAGTGAGCATCAGTGGAAATACTTCAGGACTTCAGCTGTTTATATTTATAGTCTTCGAGCGTTTGTGCAAGAGTATGCCTGCTGGTATGTTCTCCACTTGTATTGCTGTAGTTGCGGTATGGTGTCAGCACGCCACCATCATGCGCACCGGTGAGAAGTCAAATGTGCGCCTTTACCAACGTGTGATATGGTGCTGAAGCAAGATTCACAGTATGGAGGTTTGTGAATGGCCTTCCACGCACTCGTGTTTAGTAGCACTGACGACGCGTGGATGGTCTTTGGGCCTTCTAGCTATACGTCTGTGGTAACGAAAAGCCAGCTGGAAAAAGGAGAGTAACGGCAGATGCGCCCGTTGTGGGGGTCGCGCACTGATCCATTTTGTGCGCGACCAAGTAGGTGTTGGTGCTTCTGACAGCACGCATGTGCATGTGTGGTAAGTAGGATTTGGTTCTGTGGTTGCATGTTTGCTTGCATTGTTGGTAGTTTCTAATGCGGCACAGGCAGTGCGTATATGCTCACGGTGCGCTGAAGCTGAGGGAGGCACTGGGTACTGGCACTGGCTGCTGTGGCGTCATCGAAGTGCCAGGAGGGTTTGGGCAAGCTGAGCGGCAAGCTCGTATAATACGTAGTGCTTGCCGCGAACATTGTGTTGTTTCTGCGAGGGTTTAGACACCATGCAGCAGAAGAGACAAATGGGGAGTCGATTCATAACCCTGGTTGCTAGAGATCTCTTGGCACGGATTTCTATGGGTTCGAGCAGCAGCTGAGTCTAAAGCCAAGCCAATTGCTATCCAGGCTCAGTGCGTTGGGACAGGTATGGGCATTGAGTCTTGCTGCTTTGGCATATGGGCGTCTTGCGTGGAGATGCCCATCGCTGGGTTAAATCAAATCTTACTGTGTATGCATTCCTGCTTGAGCGGAAGACGCACGGTAGCCACTCACACCTGCCAACGTTGCATTGCATAGGCAAGATTTTTGTGAGGCGTCTTTTGGAAGCGAAAGATCTGCACACCGAACGGCTCTGCAGGTTTTGCGGTGGAGCCGCTGTATGCATGTATGTTGGGTCTATCATGCTTGTCTAGGATCATCACGCTGCACGTGATGCATGCGAAATCGTCAAACACCCAGTACGCCTTTTCAGTACAACTCGGGACGGGCGTATTGGCAGAGATATGTGAAACCACCTGCATGCACATGCCTCCTGTATGGCGCTGCTGAGGCCCTTGTAGCAGTGTGAATTGGCATTGGCGCATTTAGCGTTGCTGGCTGCGTGCGGTGCCGTGTTGCGTGCAATATGCATGATGGGGCAGCTGCTGGAATGCACATGTATTTGCTTCAAAGGCACCACAGTGGGAACCGTTTGCAAACGACCAGATGTGGCGGTCGGCTGCTTGCAGAAGCAGAATTGGAGGTTTGCTTCCCACTTTATTGCGTGTTTATGTTGGCTAGTTGGTGGTTTAGCGAGCGTGTCGGGCTTGAGGGCTCTGTGGCGCGAGTGGGTAGGAGAATACAGTTACCTAGAACGCAATAGGAGTTCCATTATACAGAAGGTGCGTTGCGATTTTGCTTTCTAGGAGCCTAGCTGGGAGCTGGTGGGGCAGTCCTGGAGGTTGCTGTGGCTGCGAGTCTGTGGGAAGTAACGGGAAGTAGGGTCTGTTTTGCAGGGTTGAAGAGGAGCTGGAGAGACGTGAACTGCTGCATTGCTATAGCATCTTTGTGAAGGCAGTGGAGGGCAGTGAGCATGGTTCACCAAGGTTTGCAGGCGCGTACAAACGGCCAGAGGGGACGTTCTGCAGTCGTGAATTGGCCGTTTTGGGCGTTCGTCTGCGGCGCTAGTGTGCGGCATTTCGCAAACGGCAGTGGGTATCAGTGGAAATACTTCACGACTTCAGCTGTTTATATTTATAGTCTTCGAGCGTTTGTGCAAGAGTATGCCTGCTGGTATGTTCTCCACTTGTATTGCTGTAGTTGCAGTATGGCGCTCAGGCCCGTTAGTCAGCACGCTACCATCGTGTGCACCGGTGAGAAGTCAAATGTGCGCCTTTACCAACTTATGATTTGGTGCTGAAGCAAGATTCACAATATATAGGTTTGTGGATGGCCTTTCACGCACTCGTGTTTAGTAGCACTGACGACGCGTGGATGGTCTTTGGGCCTTCTAGCCATTCGTCTGTGGTAACGAAACGCCAGCTGGAAAAAGGAGAGTAACGGCAGATGCGCCCGTTGTGGGGGTCGCGCACTGATCCATTTTGTGCGCGATCAAGTAGGTGTTGGTGCTTCTGACAGCACGCATGTGCATGTGTGGTAAGTAGGATTTGGTTCTGTGGTTGCATGTTTGTTTGCACTGTTGGCAGCTTTCAATGCGGCACAGGCAGTGCGTATATGCTCACGGTGCGCTGAAGCTGGGGGAGGCATTGGTTAGTGGCACTGGCTGCTGTGGCGTCACCGATGTGCCAGGAGGGTTTGGGCAAGCTGAGCGGCGAGCTCGTATAATACATAGTGCTTGCCGGAAACGATTTTAGTCTCTCGTTGCATGTTTGCTTGCATTGTTGGTAGTTTCTAGTGCGGCACAGGCAGTACGTATATGTTCACGGTGCGCTGAAGCTGGGGGAGACATTGGGCACTGGCACTGGCTGCTGTGGCGTCATCGAAGTGCCAGGAGGGTTTGGGCAAGCTGAGCGGCGAGTTCGTATAATACATAGTGCTTGGCGCGAACATTGTGCTGCTTCTGCGAGGGTTGAGATAGCATGAAGCAGAAGAGGCAAATGGGGAGTCGATTCATAACCCTGGTTGCTAGAGATCTGTTGGCACGGATTTCTATGGGTTCGAGCAGCAGCTGAGTCTAAAGCCAAGCCAATTGCTATCCAGGCTCAGTGCGTTGGGACAGGTATGGGCATTGAGTCTTGCTGCTTTGGCATATGGGCGTCTTGCGTGGAGATGCCCGTCGCTGGGGTAAATCAAATCTTACTGTGTATGCATTCCTGCTTGAGCGGAAGACGCACGGTAGCCACTCACACCTGCCAACGTTGCATTGCATAGGCAAGATTTTTGTGAGGCGTCTTTTGGAAGCGAAAGATCTGCACACCGAACGGCTCTGCAGGTTTTGCGGTGGAGCCGCTGTATGCATGTATGTTGGGTCTATCATGCTTGCCTAGGATCATCACGCTGCACATGATGCATGCGAGATCTTCAAACACCCAGTACGCCTTTTCAGTACAACTCCGGACGGGCGTATTGGCAACGATAGGTGGTTGCAAAGGAGCAGGGGCACCATCCCACAAATCACCTGCATGAACATGCCTCCTGTATGGCGCTGCTGAGCCCCTTCTAGCAGTGTGAATTGGCATTGGTGCATTTAGCGTTGCTGGCTGCGTGCGGTGCCGTGTTGCGTGCAATATGCATGATGGGGCATCTGCTGGAATGCACATGTATTTGCTTCAAAGGCACCACAGTGGGAACCGTTTGCAAACGACCAGATGTGGCGGTCGGCTGCTTGCAGAAGCAGAATTGGAGGTTTGCTTCCCACTCTGTTGCGTGTTTATGTTGGCTAGTTGGTGGTTTAGCGAGCGTGTCGGGCTTGAGGGCTCTGTGGCGCGAGTGGGTAGGGGAATACAGTTACCTAGAACGCAATGGGAGTACCATCATACAGATAGTCCGTTGCGATTTTGTTTTCTAGGAGCCTAGCTGGGAGCTGGTGGGGCAGTCCTGGAGGTTGCTGTGGCTGTGGGAATTAACGGGAAGCAGGGTCTGTTTTGCAGGGTTGAAGAGGAGCTGGAGAGACGTGAACTGCTGCATTGCTATAGCATCTTTGTGAAGGCAGTGGATTGCAGTGAGCATGGTTCACCAAGGTTTGCAGGCGCTTACAAACGGCCAGAGGGAACGTTCTGCAATCGTGAATTGGCTGTTTTGGGCGTTCGTCTGCGGCGCTAGTGTGCGGCATTTCGCAAACGGCAGTGGGTATCAGTGGAAATACTTCACGACTTCAGCTGTTTATATTTACAGTCTGCGAGCGTTTGTGCAAGAGTATGCCTGCTGGTGTGTTCTTCACTTGTGTTGGTGTAGTTGCGGTATGGAGTCAGCACGCCACCATCATGTGCACCGGTGAGAAGTCAAATGTGCGCCCTTACCAACGTATGATTTGGTGCTGAAGCCAGATTCAGAATCACAGTATGGAGGTTTGTGGATGGCCTTTCACGCACTCGTGTTTAGTAGCACTGACGACGCGTGGAAGGTCTTTGGGCCTTCTAGCCATTCGTCTGTGATGACTGGGAAGCCATTTGGAAGGAGGAGAGTAACGGCAGATGCGCCCGTTGTGGGGGTCGCGCACTGATCCATTTTGTGCGCGATCAAGTAGGTGTTGGTGCTTCTGGCACCTCTCATGTGCATGTGTGGTAAGTAGGATTTGGTTCTGTGGTTGCATGTTTGTTTGCATTGTTGGTAGCTTTCAATGCGGCACAGGCAGTGCGTATATGCTCACGGTGCGCTGAAGCTGGGGGAGGCATTGGGTACTGGCACTGGCTGCTGTGGCGTCATCGAAGTGCCAGGAGGGTTTGGGCAAGCTGAGCGGTGAGCTCGTATAATACATAGTGCTTGCCGGAAACGATTCTAGTCTCTCGTTGCATGTTTGCTTGCATTGTTGGTAGTTTCTAATGCGGCACAGGCAGTACGTATATGTTCACGGTGCACTAAAGCTGGGGGAGGCATTGGGTACTGGCACTGGCTGCTGTGGCGTCATCGAAGTGCCAGGAGGGTTTGGGCAAGCTGAGCGGCAAGCTCGTATAATACGTAGTGCTTGCCGCGAACATTGTGTTGTTTCTGCGAGGGTTTAGACACCATGCAGCAGAAGAGACAAATGGGGAGTCGATTCATAACCCTGGTTGCTAGAGATCTCTTGGCACGGATTTCTATGGGTTCGAGCAGCAGCTGAGTCTAAAGCCAAGCCAATTGCTATCCAGGCTCAGTGCGTTGGGACAGGTATGGGCATTGAGTCTTGCTGCTTTGGCATATGGGCGTCTTGCGTGGAGATGCCCATCGCTGGGGTAAATCAAATCTTACTGTGTATGCATTCCTGCTTGAGCGGAAGACGCACGGTAGCCACTCACACCTGCCAACGTTGCATTGCATAGGCAAGATTTTTGTGAGGCGTCTTTTGGAAGCGAAAGATCTGCACACCGAACGGCTCTGCAGGTTTTGCGGTGGAGCCGCTGTATGCATGTATGTTGGGTCTATCATGCTTGTCTAGGATCATCATGTTGCACATGATGCATGCGAGATCTTCAAACACCCAGTACGCCTTTTCAGTACAATTCGGGATGGGCGTATTGGCAACGATAGGTGGTTGCAAAGGGGCACGGGCACCATCCCACAAACCACCTGCATGCACATGCCTCCTGTATGGCGCTGCTGAGCCCCTTCTAGCAGTGTGAATTGGCATTGGTGCATTTAGCGTTGCTGGCTGCGTGCGGTGCCGTGTTGCGTGCAATATGCATGATGGGGCAGCTGCTGGAATGCACATGTATTTGCTTCAAAGGCACCACAGTGGGAACCGTTTGCAAACGACCAGATGTGGCGGTCGGCTGCTTGCAGAAGCAGAATTGGAGGTTTGCTTCCCACTCTGTTGCGTGTTTATGTTGGCTAGTTGGTGGTTTAGCGAGCGTGTCGGGCTTGACGGCGCTGTGGCGCGAGTGGGTAGGGGAATACAGTTACCTAGAACGCAATGGGAGCACCAACATACAGATAGTCCGTTGCGATTTTGCTTTCTAGGAGCCTAGCTGGGGAGCTGGTGGGGCAGTCCTGGAGGTTGCTGTGGCGGCGGGGCTGTGGGAAGTAACGGGACGCAGGGTCTGTTTTGCAGGGTTGAAGAGGAGCTGGAGAGAAGTGAAATCCTGCAATGCTATAGCACCTTTGTGAAACCAGTGGGGGCAGTGAGTATGGTTCACCAAGGTTTGCAGGCACTTACAAACTGCCAGAGGGGACGTTCTGCAATCGTGAATTGCCTGTTTTAGGAGTTCATCCGCGGCGCTAGTGTGCGGCATTTCGCAGACGGCAGTGAGCATCAGTGGAAATACTTCAGGACTTCAGCTGTTTATATTTATAGTCTTCGAGCGTTTGTGCAAGAGTATGCCTGCTGGTGTGTTCTCCACTTGCATTGCTGTAGTTGCGGTATGGTGTCAGCACGCCACCATCACGCACACCGGTGAGAAGTCAAATGTGCACCTTTACCAACGTGTGATATGGTGCTGAAGCAAGATTCATAGTATGGGGGTTTGTGGATGGCCTTTCACGCACTCGTGTTTAGTAGCACTGACGACGCGTGGATGGTCTTTGGGCCTTCTAGCTATACGTCTGTGGTAACGAAACGCCAGCTGGAAAAAGGAGAGTAACGGCAGATGCGCCCGTTGTGGGGGTCGCGCACTGATCCATTTTGTGCGCGACCAAGTAAGTGTTGGTGCTTCTGGCAGCACGCATGTGCACGTGTGGTAAGTAGGATTTGGTTCTGTGGTTGCATGTTTGTTTGCACTGTTGGCAGCTTTCAATGCGGCACAGGCAGTGCGTATTTGCTCACGGTGCCCTGAAGCTGAGGGAGGCATTGGGTACTGGCACTGGCTGCTGTGGCGTCATCGAAGTGCCAGGAGGGTTTGGGCAAGCTGAGCGGCAAGCTCGTATAATACGTAGTGCTTGCCGCGAACATTGTGTTGTTTCTGCGAGGGTTTAGACACCATGCAGCAGAAGAGGCAAATGGGGAGTCGATTCATAACCCTGGTTGCTAGAGATCTCTTGGCACGGATTTCTATGGGTTCGAGCAGCAGCTGAGTCTAAAGCCAAGCCAATTGCTATCCAGGCTCAGTGCGTTGGGACAGGTATGGGCATTGAGTCTTGCTGCTTTGGCATATGGGTGTCTTGCGTGGAGATGCCCGTCGCTGGGTTAAATCAAATCTTACTGTGTATGCATTCCTGCTTGAGCGGAAGACACACAGTAGCCACTCACACCTGCCAACGTTGCGTTGCATAGGCAAGATTTTTGTGAGGCGTCTTTTGGAAGCGAAAGATCTGCACACCGAACGGCTCTGCAGGTTTTGCGGTGGGGCCGGTGTATGCGTCTATGTTGGGTCTATCATGCTTGTCTAGGATCATCATGTTGCAGATGATGCATGTGAGATCGTCAAACACCCAGTACGCCTTTTCAGTACAACTCGGGATGGGCGTATTAGCAACGATACGTGAAACCACCTGCATGAACATGCCTCCTGTATGGCGCTGCTGTGGCCCTTGTAGCAGTGTGAATTGGCATTGGTGCATTTAGCGTTGCTGGCTGCGAGCGGTGCCGTGTTGCGTGCAATATGCATGATGGGGCAGCTGCTGGAATGCACATGTATTTGCTTCAAAGGCACCACAGTGGGAACCGTTTGCAAACGACCAGATGTGGCGGTCGGCTGCTTGCAGAAGCAGAATTGGAGGTTTGCTTCCCACTCTGTTGCGTGTTTATGTTGGCTAGTTGGTGGTTTAGCGAGCGTGTCGGGCTTGACGGCGCTGTGGCGCGAGTGGGTAGGGGAATACAGTTACCTAGAACGCAATGTGAGCACCAACATACAGATAGTCCGTTGCGATTTTGCTTTCTAGGAGCCTAGCTGGGGAGCTGGTGGGGCAGTCCTGGAGGTTGCTGTGGCTGTGCGAATTAACGGGAAGTAGGGTCTGTTTTGCAGGGTTGAAGAGGAGCCGGAGAGACGTGAACTGCTGCAATGCTATAGCATCTTTGTGAAGGCAGTGGGGGCAGTGAGTATGGTTCACCAAGGTTTGCAGGCGATTACAAACTGCCAGAGGGGACGTTCTGCAATCGTGAATTGGCCGTTTTCGGCGTTCGTCTGCGGCGCTAGTGTGCGGGATTTCGCAAACGGCAGTGGGTATCAGTGGAAATACTTCACGACTTCAGCTGTTTATATTTATAGTCTTCGAGCGTTTGTGCAAGAGTATGCCTGCTGGTGTGTTCTCCACTTGCATTGCTGTAGTTGCGGTATGGTGTCAGCACGCCACCATCATGTGCACCGGTGAGAAGTCAAATGTGCGCCCTTACCAACTTATGATTTGGTGCTGAAGCCAGATTCACAGTATGGAGGTTTGTGAATGGCCTTCCACGCACTCGTGTTTAGTAGCACTGACGACGCGTGGATGGTCTTTGGGCCTTCTAGCTATACGTCTGTGGTAACGAAACGCCAGCTGGAAAAAGGAGAGTAACGGCAGATGCGCCCGTTGTGGGGGTCGCGCACTGATCCATTTTGTGCGCGACCAAGTAGGTGTTGGTGCTTCTGGCAGCACGCATGTGCATGTGTGGTAAGTAGGATTTGGTTCTGTGGTTGCATGTTTGCTTGCATTGTTGGTAGTTTCTAATGCGGCACAGGCAGTGCGTATATGCTCACGGTGCCCTGAAGCTGGGGGAGGCATTGGGTACTGGCACTGGCTCCTGTGGCGTCACTGATTTGCCAGGAGGGTTTGGGCAAGCTGAGCGGCGAGCTCGTATAATACCTAGTGCTTGCCGGAAACGATTTTAGTCTCTCGTTGCATGTTTGCTTGCATTGTTGGTAGTTTCTAGTGCGGCACAGGCAGTACGTATATGTTCCCGGTGCACTAAAGCTGGGGGAGGCATTGGGTACTAGCACTGGCTGCTGTGGCGTCATCGAAGTGCCAGGAGGGTTTGGGCAAGCTGAGCGGCAAGCTCGTATAATACGTAGTGCTTGCCGCGAGCATTTTGCTGTTTCTACGAGGGCTGAGACACCATGCAGCAGAAGAGGCAAATGGGGAGTCGATTCATAACCCTGGTTGCTAGAGATCTGTTGGCACGGATTTCTATGGGTTCGAGCAGCAGCTGAGTCTAAAGCCAAGCCAATTGCTATCCAGGCTCAGTGCGTTGGGACAGGTATGGGCATTGAGTCTTGCTGCTTTGGCATATGGGCGTCTTGCGTGGAGATGCCCGTCGCTGGGTTAAATCAAATCTTACTGTATATGCATTCCTGCTTGAGCGGAAGACGCACGGTAGCCACTCACACCTGCCAACGTTGCATTGCATAGGCAAGATTTTTGTGAGGCGTCTTTTGGAAGCGAAAGATCTGCACACCGAACGGCTCTGCAGGTTTTGTGGTAGAGCCACTGTATGCACGTATGCCGGGTCTACCATGTTTGTCTAGGATCATCACGCTGCACATGGTGCATGCGAAATCGTCAAACACCCAGTACGCCTTTTCAGTACAGCTTGGGACGGGCGTATTGGCAACGATAGGTGGTTGCAAAGAAGCAGGGGCACCATCCCACAAACCACCTGCATGCACATGCCTCCTGTATGGCGCTGCTGAGGCCCTTGTAGCAGTGTGAATTGGCATTGGCGCATTTAGCGTTGCTGGCTGCGTGCGGTGCCGTGTTGCGTGCAATATGCATGATGGGGCAGCTGCTGGAATGCACATGTATTTGCTTCAAAGGCACCACAGTGGGAACCGTTTGCAAACGACCAGATTTGGCGGTCGGCTGCTTGCAGAAGCAGAATTGGAGGTTTGCTTCCCACTTTATTGCGTATTTATGTTGGCTAGTTGGTGGTTTAGCGAGCGTGCCGGGCTTGACGGCGCTGTGGCGCGAGTGGGTAGGGGAATACAGTTACCTAGAACGCAATGGGAGCACCAACATACAGTTAGTGCGTTGCGATTTTGCTTTCTAGGAGCCTAGCTGGGGAGCTGGTGGGGCAGTCCTGGAGGTTGCTGTGGCTGTGCGAATTAACGGGAAGTAGGGTCTGTTTTGCAGGGTTGAAGAGGAGCTGGAGAGACGTGAACTGCTGCATTGCTATAGCATCTTTGTGAAGGCAGTGGGGGCAGTGAGTATGGTTCACCAAGGTTTGCAGGCGCTTACAAACTGCCAGAGGGGACGTTCTGCAATCGTGAATTGGCCGTTTTAGGCGTTCGTCTGCGGCGCTAGTGTGCGGGATTTCGCAAACGGCAGTGGGTATCAGTGGAAATACTTCACGACTTCAGCTGTTTATATTTATAGTCTTCGAGCGTTTGTGCAAGAGTATGCCTGCTGGTGTGTTCTCCACTTGCATTGCTGTAGTTGCGGTATGGAGTCAGCACGCCACCATCATGTGCACCGGTGAGAAGTCAAATGTGCGCCCTTACCAACTTATGATTTGGCGCTGAAGCCAGATTCACAGTATGGAGGTTTGTGAATGGCCTTCCACGCACTCGTGTTTAGTAGCACTGACGACGCGTGGATGGTCTTTGGGCCTTCTAGCTATACGTCTGTGGTAACGAAACGCCAGCTGGAAAAAGGAGAGTAACGGCAGATGCGCCCGTTGTGGGGGTCGCGCACTGATCCATTTTGTGCGCGACCAAGTAGGTGTTGGTGCTTCTGACAGCACGCATGTGCATGTGTGGTAAGTAGGATTTGGTTCTGTGGTTGCATGTTTGCTTGCATTGTTGGTAGTTTCTAATGCGGCACAGGCAGTGCGTATATGCTCACGGTGCGCTGAAGCTGAGGGAGGCACTGGGTACTGGCACTGGCTGCTGTGGCGTCATCGAAGTGCCAGGAGGGTTTGGGCAAGCTGAGCGGCAAGCTCGTATAATACGTAGTGCTTGCCGCGAACATTGTGTTGTTTCTGCGAGGGTTTAGACACCATGCAGCAGAAGAGACAAATGGGGAGTCGATTCATAACCCTGGTTGCTAGAGATCTCTTGGCACGGATTTCTATGGGTTCGAGCAGCAGCTGAGTCTAAAGCCAAGCCAGTTGCTATCCAGGCTCAGTGCGTTGGGACAGGTATGGGCATTGAGTCTTGCTGCTTTGGCATATGGGCGTCTTGCGTGGAGATGCCCGTCGCTGGGGTAAATCAAATCTTACTGTGTATGCATTCCTGCTTGAGCGGAAGACACACAGTAGCCACTCACACCTGCCAACGTTGCGTTGCATAGGCAAGATTTTTGTGAGGCGTCTTTTGGAAGCGAAAGATCTGCACACCGAACGGCTCTGCAGGTTTTGCGGTGGGGCCGCTGTATGCATGTATGCCGGGTCTACCATGTTTGTCTAGGATCATCACGTTGCACATGATGCATGCGAAATCGTCAAACACCCAGTACGCCTTTTCAGTACAGCTTGGAACGGGCGTATTGGCAACGATAGGTGGTTGCAAAGAAGCAGGGGCACCATCCCACAAACCACCTGCATGCACATACCTCCTGTATGGCGCTGCTGAGCCCCTTCTAGCAGTGTGAATTGGCATTGGTGCATTTAGCGTTGCTGGCTGCGTGCGGTGCCGTGTTGCGTGCAATATGCATGATGGAGCAGCTGCTGGAATGCACATGTATTTGCTTCAAAGGCACCACAGTGGGAACCGTTTGCAAACGACCAGATTTGGCGGTCGGCTGCTTGCGGAAGCAGAATTGGAGGTATGCTTCCCACTGTATTGCGTGTTTATGTTGGCTAGTTGGTGGTTTAGCGAGCGTGTCGGGCTTGAGGGCGCTGTGGCGCGAGTGGGTAGGGGAATACAGTTACCTAGAACGTAATGCGAGTTCCATTATACAGAAGGTGCGTTGCGATTTTGCTTTCTAGGAGCCTAGCTGGGAGCTGGTGGGGCAGTCCTGGAGGTTGCTGTGGCTGTGGGAATTAACGGGAAGTAGGGTCTGTTTTGCAGGGTTGAAGAGGAGCTGGAGAGACGTGAACTGCTGCATTGCTATAGCATCTTTGTGAAGGCAGTGGGGGCAGTGAGCATGGTTCACCAAGGTTTGCAGGCGCTTACAAACGGCCAGAGGGGACGTTCTGCAGTCGTGAATTGGCCGTTTTGGGCGTTCGCCTGCGGCGCTAGTGTGCGGCACTTCGCAGACGGCAGTGGGTATCAGCAGAGGCATTTCGGGGCTTCACCTGCTTCTGTTTCTAAGCAGCGAGAATTTGTGAAAGCGTGCACTTTCTCTGATGCTCCTACCTCCTACTGCTGTAGTTGCGGTATGGTGCTTAGGTCCGTTGGCCACCACGGCACCACCAGCATCTCCGACGGCGGCACGTCAAACGCCCGCATTTGTCAACTTATGATTTGGTGCTGAATCCAGCTGCACAGTAGAGTGTTGTGCATGGTCGTAGACGGACTCCTGTCTAGGGGCATTAAGGGCACGTCTATGTTTTTTCTGTGTGCGAGCGACGCGTCTGTGGTAGGGAGAAGGCTGTTTGGAAGGAGGACAGTGGAGGGGGATGCACGCGCTGTGCAGGTCGAACACTGGGGGATTTTGTGTGCAGCATCAATTAGGTGTGTGTGCTTTAAAGGACGCGTATCTGTTTTATGCGTGGTAGGTGAGGGAGTTGCATTTACCTGCATGTGTGCATGCTTTCTTGCACAGGCCATGGCTCGGAATGCCCTCAGACAGTGGGTAGATGTTCACGGTGCTCTGAAGCTGTGGTATGCATTGCATACTGGCGGTGGAGGTGTAGTTGCGGTCCGGTGCCTAGGTTCGTTGGTCAGCACGACACCACCAACATGTACGCCAACGAGACGTCAAACGCACGCATTTGTCAACTTATGATTTGGTGCTGAATCCAGCTGCACAGTAGAGTGTTGTGCATGGTCGTAGACGGACTCCTGTTTAGGCGCATTAAGGGCACGTCTATGTTTTCTCTGTGTGTGAGCGACGCGTCTGTGGTAGGGAGAAAGCTGTTTGGAAGGAGGACAGTGGAGGGGGATGCGCGCGCTGTGCAGGTCGAACACTGGGGGATTTTGTGTGCAGCATCGATTAGGTGTGCGTGCGTTAAAGGACGCGCATCTGTATTAAGCGTTGTAGGGGAAACAGTTGCATTTGTCTGTGTGGTTGCATGTTTGCTTGCATAGAGCGTAGCGTACAATGCGATACAGGCAGTGGGTAGATGTCCATGGTGGGCGTATCTGAGGCACGTCTCGTTGGTAGTGAGAAGGCAGTTTGGAAGGAGGGCAGTAAAGGCGGATGCAAAATTTGTGCAGGTCGAGCGGTGCGAAATTTTGTATGCAGTATCGATTAGGTGTGTGCGGCTTCAAGGAGGCGCACGCGTATTATGCGTGGTAGGTGAAGGAGTTGCATTTGTCTGTGTGGCTGCATGTTTGCGTGCGTAGAGCGTAGGCTACAATGCAATACAGGCAGTGGGTAGATGTTCTTGGTGCTCTGAAGCTGCGGAATAGTATTGCCTACTATCGGTGGTTGTGTAGTTGCGGTGCGGTGCTCAGGCCCTTCGGTCAGCACGGCACCATCATGCGCACCGCTGACACGTCAAATGCACGTCTTTATCAAACTGTGATTTGATGCTGAAGCTAGCTTCACAGTAGAGTTTTGCTTGTACATGGGCTGACCCGCAGTTCTGTTGAGGAGCTTTGAGGGCGTGTGGATATTTTCTCGTTATCCGATGCACGTCTCTTTGGTAGTGAGAAGGCGGTTTTGAAGGAGGACAG
The DNA here is from genome assembly GCA_963920595.1 of Eimeria praecox. Classification (NCBI taxonomy): domain Eukaryota; phylum Apicomplexa; class Conoidasida; order Eucoccidiorida; family Eimeriidae; genus Eimeria; species Eimeria praecox. Next base: position 2,874,833 of record OY986952.1, read on the forward strand.
TAAAGGCGGGTGCAAATGTTGTGCAGGTCGAGCGGTGCGAACGTTTGTGTGCAATATTGATTAGGCGTGTGTGGCTTGAAGGATACGCATGTATATTATGCGTGGTAGGCGAAAGAGTTGCATTAATTTGCGTGATTGCATGGTTGCTTGCGGGGGCGGTAGTGTACGATGCTCTTCAGGCAGTGCGTGGATGTGGACGATGCGCTGAAGCTGGGGGATTCATTTTGTACTTTCGTTGGCGGCTGTCGCGTCATGGAGTCACCAAGGGGGTTTGGGGAGGCTGCGGGTTGGGCTCTTAGAAGGCCGAGTGCGCGCTGCAAGCGACTGGGTGTTTTAGGTTTACACAGCATATCCCAAACGGGGCATGCACGGAGTCGGTTGACAGCCTTTGAGTGCGAGAACTTTCTTGCAGCGGTTTCAAATGGATTCGTTGATTAATAGCAGCAGCTGAGGCTGAAGCAAGGCGGCCTGCTATTTAGGCTCAGTGAGTTTGGTCAGGTATGGGCATTAGGGCTTCTCATTTTGGTGTATGGGCATATTTTGTGGCGATGTCTGCCGCTGCATTATATCGAATGTCGTTGGGTACACACAGAAGACAGCAGCAACTCATACGTGTCAACGTTCGGCGAGATTTTGAGGAGGCGTTTTGGGGGAGAGAAAAAGCTGCACAGGCAGCAGTTCTGCAATTTTTGCGGGGGACTCATCATAGCATCGGGTCTAGCATGTAAGGCAGGGATGCGTCCTATGTGTTTGACGTGGTGCACGCGAGAGTGCCAAGCAGCCAGTACGCCTTGTTCACTAAACCGCAGGAAGGGCGTATTGGCAGCGATGCGTTGTTGCAAAGAAACACCATCCTACGAAGCACCTGCAGGAGCATGCCTCCTGCTTGCGGCTGCTGATACCCTTCGCAGCAGTTTGAATTGACATTGGTGCATTCAACGTTGCAGACTGCGTAGGCAGTCCTGTTGCATGCGTATTGCATGATAGAAATTGCTGAAATGCACCTGTGTTGCTCCGAAGACACCACAGCGGGATCTGCTGGAAACCCATTAGCTTTGATAATCGGTTGCTTGGGGAGAGTGAATACGAGATTTGCAGTCCATTATACATCCTGACTGTGTTGGCAGGTTGGTGAGCTAGGGAGCGTGTGGGGCTTTGGGAGTGCTGTGGTACGAGTGGGTAGGGGAATGCAGTTGGCTACAACGCAGTGTGAGCACCATCACACAGAAAGTGCGCTTGGGTTTCACTAGCTACGAGCCTAGCTAGATAGCTCGTGGGGCAGTCCAGGACTCCCCTGTGGCTGTGCGGCGTAAAGCCTGTTTTCCAGGACGGAAGGGAAGCTGCACATAAGTGAACTATTGCCCTGCTGTTGCATGTTATGAAAGCAGTGACGCTCAGACAGCCTGCTGAATCAAGGTTAGTAGGTGCCTAACAACGGCACGCGGGGACCACCTGGATTCATGCATCACTCGCTGTTTGTACTCATCTACGGCACTAGCGTGCTGCATTTTGCACACGGCAGTGGGTATCAGTGGAAATACCTCGTGGCTTCTGCTGTTAGTTTTAGTAATCTGAAAGCATTTGTGGAAGAGTATGTGTGCTGCGTTCCACACCTGCTTTGGTGTAGTTGCGGTATGGTGCTTAGGTCCGTGGGTCATCATGCCAACAACATGCGCATCGGTGGCGGGTCAAAGGCACGCCTTTGTCAACTTATGATTCAGTGCTGAATCCAGCATGGCAGTAGAGTTTTGCTTGTGCGTGGCCTCAAATGCACTCCTGTTGAGGAGCTTTGAGGATGTGTGTGTGGACGTTTTCTTTTTTGTCTGAGTCACGCCTTTGATAGCGAGAAGGCGGCTTGGAAAGAGGACAGTGAAGGGAGATACGAGCGTTGTGCAGGTCAAGCGGTGTGCGACTTTGTGTGTGCAGTATCGATTAGGTTTGTGTGTTTTCAAGGAAGCACATGTGTATTATGCGTGGTAGGCCAAGGAGTTGCATTTGTCTGCGTAGTTGCATGTCTGCTTGGATAGGCGTAGCTTACAACGCGATACAGGCAGTGGGTAGACGTTCATGGTGCGCTGAAGCTGCGGAATGTATTAGGTACTGACGAGGGCGGTGTAGTTGCGGTGCGGCTCTTAGGCCCTCTGGCCAGCACGGCACCATTGTGCGCACGGGTGACACGTCAAAGGCACGCCTTTGCCAACTTGTGATTTGATGCTGACGGTAGTTTGACAGTAACGTTATGTGCATAGCGTGAAACACAGTCCTGTTGTGTTGCTTTGAGGGCGTGTGGATGTTTTTTCTTTGTCTGAGTCACTTGTCTGTGATGGGGAGGAGGCCTTGTGGAAGGAGGACAGCAGAGGCAAATACAAGCGTTGTGCAGGTCGGGCGGTGCATCATTTTGTACGCGATCGGGTGTATGTGAGTGTTTTAAGGGAGGCGCATGCGTCTTATGCGTGGTAGGTGAGGGAGTTGCATATGTCTGTGTGGTTGCATGTTTGCGTGCTTGGGCGGCAGTGTACGACGCTCTGCAGGCAGTGGGTGGATGCGCACGGTGCGCTGAAGCTGCGGAATGCATTGCCCACTATCGGCGGTGGTGTAGTTGCGGTTCGGTGCTTAGGTCCGTTGGTCAACAGGGCACCAACATGCGCGCCGGTGACACGTCGAACGCGCACCTTTGTCACCTTATGATTTGGTCCTGAAGTTAGCCTGACAGGAACATTATGTGTTGAGCGTTGAGGCCGTGTGGAATTTTCTCTTTGACTGAGCCACTCCCCAGTTGTAGTGAGAAGGCGGTTTGGAAGGAAGACAGTAAAGGCGGATGCAAGCGTTGTGCAGGTCGGGCAGCGCGCCATTTTGTGCGCGATCGGGTAGGTGTGTGTGTGTGTTTCCCAGGAGGTGAATGCGTATTATGCGTGGTAGGTGTGGGAGTTGCATTTGGCTGTGTGGTTTCATGGTTGCTTGTGTGGGGGGTAGTGTACGATGCTCTTCAGGCAGTGGGTGGATGTTCATGTTGCGCTGACGGTGCAGAATGTATTGGCTACTACCGGCGGCGGTGTATTGGCGGTATGGCTCTCAGGCCCTTTGGCCAGCACGAGACCATTATACGAACCGCTGGCACGCCAAACGCACGCCTTTGTCAACTTATGATTTGATACTGAAGCTAGCTTCACAGTAGAGTTTTGCTTGTGCATGGCCTGAAACACAGTTTTTTCGAGGAGCTTTGAGGGTGTGTGAAAGTTTTCTCTTTGTCTGAGTCACGCCTTTGATAGCGAGAAAGCGGTTTTGAAGGAGGACAGTAAAGGGAGATACGAGCGTTGTGCAGGTCGACCGGTGCGAAATTTTGTGTGCAGTGTCAGTTAGGTGTGTGTGCGTTCAAGGAAGCACATGTGTATTACGCGTGGTAGGCGAAGGAGTTGCATTTGTCTGTGTGGGTGCATGGTTGCTTGCGTAGGGGATAGTGTATGATGCTCTTCAGGAAGTGGGTAGATGTTCATGGTGCGCTGAAGCTGAGGAATAGTATTGCCTACTATCGGTGGTTGTGTAGTTGCGGTGCGGTGCTCAGGCCCTTCGGTCAGCACAGCACCATCATGCGCACCGCTGACACGTCAAACGCACGTCTTTATCAAACTGTGATTTGATGCTGAAGCTAGCTTCACAGTAGAGTTTTGCTTGTACATGGGCTGACCCGCAGTTCTGTTGAGGAGCTTTGAGGGCGTGTGGATATTTTCTCGTTATCCGATGCACGTCTCTTTGGTAGTGAGAAGGCGGTTTTGAAGGAGGACAGTAAAGGCGGGTGCAAATGTTGTGCAGGTCGAGCGGTGCGAACGTTTGTGTGCAATATTGATTAGGCGTGTGTGGCTTGAAGGATACGCATGTATATTATGCGTGGTAGGCGAAAGAGTTGCATTAATTTGTGTTGTTGCATGGTTGCTTACGTGGGCGGTAGTGTACGATGCTCTTCAGGCAGTGCGTGGATGTGGACGATGCGCTGAAGCTGGGGGATTCATTTTGTACTTTCGTTGGCGGCTGTCGCGTCATGGAGTCGCCAAGGGGGTTTGGGGAGGCTGCGCGTTGGGCTCTTAGAAGGCCGAGTGCGCGCTGCAAGCGACTGGGTGTTTTAGGTTTACACAGCATATCCTAAACGGGGCATGCACGGAGTCGGTTGACAACCTTTGAGTGCGAGAACTTTCTTGCAGCGGTTTCAAATGGATTCGTTGATTAATAGCAGCAGCTGAGGCTGAAGCAAGGCGACCTGCTATTTATGCTCAGTGGGTTTGGTCAGGTATGGGCATTAAGGCTTCTCATTTTGGTGTATGGGCATATTTTGTGGCGATGTCTGCGGCTGCATTATATCGAATGTCGTTGGGTACACACAGAAGACAGCAGCAACTCATACGTGTCAACGTTCGGCGAGATTTTGAGGAGGCGTTTTTTGGGAGAGAAAAAGCTGCACAGGCAGCAGTTCTGCAATTTTTGCGGGGGACCTCATCATAGCATCGGGTCTAGCGTGTAAGGCAGGGATGCGTCCTATGTGTTTGACGTGGTGCACGCGAGAGTGCCAAGCAGCCAGTACGCCTTGTTCACTAAACCGCAGGAAGGGCGTATTGGCAGCGATGCGTTGTTGCAAAGAAACACCATCCTACGAAGCACCTGCAGGAGCATGCCTCCTGCTTGCGGCTGCTGATACCCTTCGCAGCAGTTTGAATTGACATTGGTGCATTCAACGTTGCAGACTGCGTAGGCAGTCCTGTTGCATGCGTATTGCATGATAGAAATTGCTGAAATGCACCTGTGTTGCTCCGAAGACACCACAGCGGGATCTGCTGGAAACCCATTAGCTTTGATAATCGGTTGCTTGGGGAGAGTGAATACGAGATTTGCAGTCCATTATACATCCTGACTGTGTTGGCAGGTTGGTGAGCTAGGGAGCGTGTCGGGCTTTGGGAGTGCTGTGGTACGAGTGGGTAGGGGAATGCAGTTGGCTACAACGCAGTGTGAGCACCATCACACAGAAAGTGCGCTTGGGTTTCACTAGCTACGAGCCTAGCTAGATAGCTCGTGGGGCAGTCCAGGACTCCCCTGTGGCTGTGCGGCGTAAAGCCTGTTTTCCAGGACGGAAGGGAAGCTGCACATAAGTGAACTATTGCCCTGCTGTTGCATGTTATGAAAGCAGTGACGCTCAGACAGCCTGCTGAATCAAGGTTAGTAGGTGCCTAACAACGGCACGCGGGGACCACCTGGATTCATGCATCACTCGCTGTTTGTACTCATCTACGGCACTAGCGTGCTGCATTTTGCACACGGCAGTGGGTATCAGTGGAAATACCTCGTGGCTTCTGCTGTTAGTTTTAGTAATCTGAAAGCATTTGTGGAAGAGTATGTGTGCTGCGTTCCACACCTGCTTTGGTGTAGTTGCGGTATGGTGCTTAGGTCCGTGGGTCATCATGCCAACAACATGCGCATCGGTGGCGGGTCAAAGGCACGCCTTTGTCAACTTATGATTCAGTGCTGAATCCAGCATGGCAGTAGAGTTTTGCTTGTGCGTGGCCTCAAATGCACTCCTGTTGAGGAGCTTTGAGGATGTGTGTGTGGACGTTTTCTTTTTTGTCTGAGTCACGCCTTTGATAGCGAGAAGGCGGCTTGGAAAGAGGACAGTGAAGGGAGATACGAGCGTTGTGCAGGTCAAGCGGTGTGCGACTTTGTGTGTGCAGTATCGATTAGGTTTGTGTGTTTTCAAGGAAGCACATGTGTATTATGCGTGGTAGGCCAAGGAGTTGCATTTGTCTGCGTAGTTGCATGTCTGCTTGGATAGGCGTAGCTTACAACGCGATACAGGCAGTGGGTAGACGTTCATGGTGCGCTGAAGCTGCGGAATGTATTAGGTACTGACGAGGGCGGTGTAGTTGCGGTGCGGCTCTTAGGCCCTCTGGCCAGCACGGCACCATTGTGCGCACGGGTGACACGTCAAAGGCACGCCTTTGCCAACTTGTGATTTGATGCTGACGGTAGTTTGACAGTAACGTTATGTGCATAGCGTGAAACACAGTCCTGTTGTGTTGCTTTGAGGGCGTGTGGATGTTTTTTCTTTGTCTGAGTCACTTGTCTGTGATGGGGAGGAGGCCTTGTGGAAGGAGGACAGCAGAGGCAAATACAAGCGTTGTGCAGGTCGGGCGGTGCATCATTTTGTACGCGATCGGGTGTATGTGAGTGTTTTAAGGGAGGCGCATGCGTCTTATGCGTGGTAGGTGAGGGAGTTGCATATGTCTGTGTGGTTGCATGTTTGCGTGCTTGGGCGGCAGTGTACGACGCTCTGCAGGCAGTGGGTGGATGCGCACGGTGCGCTGAAGCTGCGGAATGCATTGCCCACTATCGGCGGTGGTGTAGTTGCGGTTCGGTGCTTAGGTCCGTTGGTCAACAGGGCACCAACATGCGCGCCGGTGACACGTCGAACGCGCGCCTTTGTCACCTTATGATTTGGTCCTGAAGTTAGCCTGACAGGAACATTATGTGTTGAGCGTTGAGGCCGTGTGGAATTTTCTCTTTGTCTGAGCCACGCCCCAGTTGTAGTGAGAAGGCGGTTTGGAAGGAAGACAGTAAAGGCGGATGCAAGCGTTGTGCAGGTCGGGCAGCGCGCCATTTTGTGCGCGATCGGGTAGGTGTGTGTGTGTGTTTCCCAGGAGGTGAATGCGTATTATGCGTGGTAGGTGTGGGAGTTGCATTTGGCTGTGTGGTTTCATGGTTGCTTGTGTGGGGGGTAGTGTACGATGCTCTTCAGGCAGTGGGTGGATGTTCATGGTGCGCTGACGGTGCAGAATGTATTGGCTACTACCGGCGGCAGTGTATTGGCGGTATGGCTCTCAGGCCCTTTGGCCAGCACGAGACCATTATACGAACCGCTGGCACGCCAAACGCACGCCTTTGTCAACTTATGATTTGATACTGAAGCTAGCTTCACAGTAGAGTTTTGCTTGTGCATGGCCTGAAACACAGTTTTTTCGAGGAGCTTTGAGGGTGTGTGAAAGTTTTCTCTTTGTCTGAGTCACGCCTTTGATAGCGAGAAAGCGGTTTTGAAGGAGGACAGTAAAGGGAGATACGGGCGTTGTGCAGGTCGACCGGTGCGAAATTTTGTGTGCAGTGTCAGTTAGGTGTGTGTGCGTTCAAGGAAGCACATGTGTATTACGCGTGGTAGGCGAAGGAGTTGCATTTGTCTGTGTGGGTGCATGGTTGCTTGCGTAGGGGATAGTGTATGATGCTCTTCAGGAAGTGGGTAGATGTTCATGGTGCGCTGAAGCTGAGGAATAGTATTGCCTACTATCGGTGGTTGTGTAGTTGCGGTGCGGTGCTCAGGCCCTTCGGTCAGCACAGCACCATCATGCGCACCGCTGACACGTCAAACGCACGTCTTTATCAAACTGTGATTTGATGCTGAAGCTAGCTTCACAGTAGAGTTTTGCTTGTACATGGGCTGACCCGCAGTTCTGTTGAGGAGCTTTGAGGGCGTGTGGATATTTTCTCGTTATCCGATGCACGTCTCTTTGGTAGTGAGAAGGCGGTTTTGAAGGAGGACAGTAAAGGCGGGTGCAAATGTTGTGCAGGTCGAGCGGTGCGAACGTTTGTGTGCAATATTGATTAGGCGTGTGTGGCTTGAAGGATACGCATGTATATTATGCGTGGTAGGCGAAAGAGTTGCATTAATTTGTGTTGTTGCATGGTTGCTTACGTGGGCGGTAGTGTACGATGCTCTTCAGGCAGTGCGTGGATGTGGACGATGCGCTGAAGCTGGGGGATTCATTTTGTACTTTCGTTGGCGGCTGTCGCGTCATGGAGTCGCCAAGGGGGTTTGGGGAGGCTGCGCGTTGGGCTCTTAGAAGGCCAAGTGCGCGCTGCAAGAGACTGGGTGTTTTAGGTTTACACAGCATATCCCAAACGGGGCATGCACGGAGTCGGTTGACAACCTTTGAGTGCGAGAACTTTCTTGCAGCGGTTTCAAATGGATTCGTTGATTAATAGCAGCAGCTGAGGCTGAAGCAAGGCGACCTGCTATTTATGCTCAGTGGGTTTGGTCAGGTATGGGCATTAAGGCTTCTCATTTTGGTGTATGGGCATATTTTGTGGCGATGTCTGCGGCTGCATTATATCGAATGTCGTTGGGTACACACAGAAGACAGCAGCAACTCATACGTGTCAACGTTCGGCGAGATTTTGAGGAGGCGTTTTTTGGGAGAGAAAAAGCTGCACAGGCAGCAGTTCTGCAATTTTTGCGGGGGACCCATCATAGCATCGGGTCTAGCATGTAAGGCAGGGATGCGTCCTATGTGTTTGACGTGGTGCACGCGAGAGTGCCAAGCAGCCAGTACGCCTTGTTCACTAAACCGCAGGAAGAGCGTATTGGCAGCGATGCGTTGTTGCAAAGAAACACCATCCTACGAAGCACCTGCAGGAGCATGCCTCCTGCTTGCGGCTGCTGATACCCTTCGCAGCAGTTTGAATTGACATTGGTGCATTCAACGTTGCAGACCGCGTGGGCAGTCCTGTTGCATGCGTGTTGCATGATGGAGACTGCTGAAATGCACCTGTGTTGCTCCGAAGACACCACAGCGGGATCTGCTGGAAACCCATTAGCTTTGATAGTCGGTTGCTTGCGGAAACTGAATAGGATATTTGCAGTCCATTATACTTCCTGACTGTGTTGGCAGGTTGGTGAGCTAGGGAGCGTGTCGGGTTTTGGGAGTGCTGTGGTACGAGTGGGTAGGGGAATGCAGTTGGCTACAACGCAGTGTGAGCACCATCACACAGAAAGTGCGCTTGGGTTTCACTAGCTACGAGCCTAGCTAGATAGATCGTGGGGCAGTCCAGGACTCCCCTGTGGCTGTGCGGCGTAAAGCCTGTTTTCCAGCACGGAAGAGAAGCTGCACATAAGTGAACTATTGCCCTGCTGTTGCATGTTATGAAAGCAGTGACGCTCAGACAGCCTGCTGAATCAAGGTTAGTAGGTGCCTAACAACGGCACGCGGGGACCACCTGGATTCATGCATCACTCGCTGTTTGTACTCATCTACGGCACTAGCGTGCTGCATTTTGCACACGGCAGTGGGTATCAGTGGAAATACCTCATGGCTTCTGCTGTTAGTTTTAGTAATCTGAAAGCATTTGTGGAAGAGTATGTGTGCTGCGTTCCACACCTGCTTTGGTGTAGTTGCGGTATGGTGCTTAGGTCCGTGGGTCAGCATGCCAACAACATGCGCATCGGTGGCGGGGCAAAGGCACGCCTTTGTCAACTTATGATTCAGTGCTGAATCCAGCATGGCAGTAGAGTTTTGCTTGTGCGTGGCCTCAAATGCACTCCTGTTGAGGAGCTTTGAGGATGTGTGTGTGGACGTTTTCTTTTTTGTCTGAGTCACGCCTTTGATAGCGAGAAGGCGGCTTGGAAAGAGGACAGTGAAGGGAGATACGAGCGTTGTGCAGGTCAAGCGGTGTGCGACTTTGTGTGTGCAGTATCGATTAGGTTTGTGTGTTTTCAAGGAAGCACATGTGTATTATGCGTGGTAGGCCAAGGAGTTGCATTTGTCTGCGTAGTTGCATGTCTGCTTGGATAGGCGTAGCTTACAACGCGATGCAGGCAGTGGGTAGACGTTCATGGTGCGCTGAAGCTGCGGAATGTATTAGGTACTGACGAGGGCGGTGTAGTTGCGGTGCGGCTCTTAGGCCCTCTGGCCAGCACGGCACCATTGTGCGCACGGGTGACACGTCAAAGGCACGCCTTTGCCAACTTGTGATTTGATGCTGACGGTAGTTTGACAGTAACGTTATGTGCATAGCGTGAAACACAGTCCTGTTGTGTTGCTTTGAGGGCGTGTGGATGTTTTTTCTTTGTCTGAGTCACTTGTCTGTGATGGGGAGGAGGCCTTGTGGAAGGAGGACAGCAGAGGCAAATACAAGCGTTGTGCAGGTCGGGCGGTGCATCATTTTGTACGCGATCGGGTGTATGTGAGTGTTTTAAGGGAGGCGCATGCGTCTTATGCGTGGTAGGTGAGGGAGTTGCATATGTCTGTGTGGTTGCATGTTTGCGTGCTTGGGCGGCAGTGTACGACGCTCTGCAGGCAGTGGGTGGATGCGCACGGTGCGCTGAAGCTGCGGAATGCATTGCCCACTATCGGCGGTGGTGTAGTTGCGGTTCGGTGCTTAGGTCCGTTGGTCAACAGGGCACCAACATGCGCGCCGGTGACACGTCGAACGCGCGCCTTTGTCACCTTATGATTTGGTCCTGAAGTTAGCCTGACAGGAACATTATGTGTTGAGCGTTGAGGCCGTGTGGAATTTTCTCTTTGACTGAGCCACGCCCCAGTTGTAGTGAGAAGGCGGTTTGGAAGGAAGACAGTAAAGGCGGATGCAAGCGTTGTGCAGGTCGGGCAGCGCGCCATTTTGTGCGCGATCGGGTAGGTGTGTGTGTGTGTTTCCCAGGAGGTGAATGCGTATTATGCGTGGTAGGTGTGGGAGTTGCATTTGGCTGTGTGGTTTCATGGTTGCTTGTGTGGGGGGTAGTGTACGATGCTCTTCAGGCAGTGGGTGGATGTTCATGGTGCGCTGACGGTGCAGAATGTATTGGCTACTACCGGCGGCGGTGTATTGGCGGTATGGCTCTCAGGCCCTTTGGCCAGCACGAGACCATTATACGAACCGCTGGCACGCCAAACGCACGCCTTTGTCAACTTATGATTTGATACTGAAGCTAGCTTCACAGTAGAGTTTTGCTTGTGCATGGCCTGAAACACAGTTTTTTCGAGGAGCTTTGAGGGTGTGTGAAAGTTTTCTCTTTGTCTGAGTCACGCCTTTGATAGCGAGAAAGCGGTTTTGAAGGAGGACAGTAAAGGGAGATACGAGCGTTGTGCAGGTCGACCGGTGCGAAATTTTGTGTGCAGTGTCAGTTAGGTGTGTGTGCGTTCAAGGAAGCACATGTGTATTACGCGTGGTAGGCGAAGGAGTTGCATTTGTCTGTGTGGGTGCATGGTTGCTTGCGTAGGGGATAGTGTATGATGCTCTTCAGGAAGTGGGTAGATGTTCATGGTGCGCTGAAGCTGAGGAATAGTATTGCCTACTATCGGTGGTTGTGTAGTTGCGGTGCGGTGCTCAGGCCCTTCGGTCAGCACAGCACCATCATGCGCACCGCTGACACGTCAAACGCACGTCTTTATCAAACTGTGATTTGATGCTGAAGCTAGCTTCACAGTAGAGTTTTGCTTGTACATGGGCTGACCCGCAGTTCTGTTGAGGAGCTTTGAGGGCGTGTGGATATTTTCTCGTTATCCGATGCACGTCTCTTTGGTAGTGAGAAGGCGGTTTTGAAGGAGGACAGTAAAGGCGGGTGCAAATGTTGTGCAGGTCGAGCGGTGCGAACGTTTGTGTGCAATATTGATTAGGCGTGTGTGGCTTGAAGGATACGCATGTATATTATGCGTGGTAGGCGAAAGAGTTGCATTAATTTGTGTTGTTGCATGGTTGCTTACGTGGGCGGTAGTGTACGATGCTCTTCAGGCAGTGCGTGGATGTGGACGATGCGCTGAAGCTGGGGGATTCATTTTGTACTTTCGTTGGCGGCTGTCGCGTCATGGAGTCGCCAAGGGGGTTTGGGGAGGCTGCGCGTTGGGCTCTTAGAAGGCCGAGTGCGCGCTGCAAGCGACTGGGTGTTTTAGGTTTACACAGCATATCCCAAACGGGGCATGCACGGAGTCGGTTGACAACCTTTGAGTGCGAGAACTTTCTTGCAGCGGTTTCAAATGGATTCGTTGATTAATAGCAGCAGCTGAGGCTGAAGCAAGGCGGCCTGCTATTTATGCTCAGTGGGTTTGGTCAGGTATGGGCATTAAGGCTTCTCATTTTGGTGTATGGGCATATTTTGTGGCGATGTCTGCCGCTGCATTATATCGAATGTCGTTGGGTACACATTCATGCATGAGCAGAAGACAGCAGCAACTCATACGTGTCAACGTTCGGCGAGATTTTGAGGAGGCGTTTTGGGGGAGAGAAAAAGCTGCACAGGCAGCAGTTCTGCAATTTTTGCGGGGGACCCATCATAGCATCGGGTCTAGCATGTAAGGCAGGGATGCGTCCTATGTGTTTGACGTGGTGCACGCGAGAGTGCCAAGCAGCCAGTACGCCTTGTTCACTAAACCGCAGGAAGAGCGTATTGGCAGCGATGCGTTGTTGCAAAGAAACACCATCCTACGAAGCACCTGCAGGAGCATGCCTCCTGCTTGCGGCTGCTGATACCCTTCGCAGCAGTTTGAATTGACATTGGTGCATTCAACGTTGCAGACCGCGTGGGCAGTCCTGTTGCATGCGTGTTGCATGATGGAGACTGCTGAAATGCACCTGTGTTGCTCCGAAGACACCACAGCGGGATCTGCTGGGAATCCACTGGCTTTGATAGTCGGTTGCTTGCGGAAACTGAATAGGATATTTGCAGTCCATTATACTTCCTGACTGTGTTGGCAGGTTGGTGAGCTAGGGAGCGTGTCGGGTTTTGGGAGTGCTGTGGTACGAGTGGGTAGGGGAATGCAGTTGGCTACAACGCAGTGTGAGCACCATCACACAGAAAGTGCGCTTGGGTTTCACTAGCTACGAGCCTAGCTAGATAGCTCGTGGGGCAGTCCAGGACTCCCCTGTGGCTGTGCGGCGTAAAGCCTGTTTTCCAGGACGGAAGAGAAGCTGCACATAAGTGAACTATTGCCCTGCTGTTGCATGTTATGAAAGCAGTGACGCTCAGACAGCCTGCTGAATCAAGGTTAGTAGGCGCCTAACAACGGCACGCGGGGACCACCTGGATTCATGCATCACTCGCTGTTTGTACTCATCTACGGCACTAGCTTGCTGCATTTTGCACACGGCAGTGGGTATCAGTGGAAATACCTCATGGCTTCTGCTGTTAGTTTTAGTAATCTGAAAGCATTTGTGGAAGAGTATGTGTGCTGCGCTCCACACCTGCTTTGGTGTAGTTGCGGTATGGTGCGTAGGTCCGTGGGTCAGCATGCCAACAACATGCGCTTCGGTGGCGGGTCAAACGCACGCCTTTGTCAACTTATGGTTTAGTGCTGAATCCAGCATGGCAGTAGAGTTTTGCTTGTGCGTGGCCTCAAATGCACTCCTGTTGAGGAGCTTTGAGGATGTGTGTGTGGACGTTTTCTTTTTTGTCTGAGTCACGCCTTTGATAGCGAGAAGGCGGCTTGGAAAGAGGACAGTGAAGGGAGATACGAGCGTTGTGCAGGTCAAGCGGTGTGCGACTTTGTGTGTGCAGTATCGATTAGGTTTGTGTGTTTTCAAGGAAGCACATGTGTATTATGCGTGGTAGGCCAAGGAGTTGCATTTGTCTGCGTAGTTGCATGTCTGCTTGGATAGGCGTAGCTTACAACGCGATACAGGCAGTGGGTAGACGTTCATGGTGCGCTGAAGCTGCGGAATGTATTAGGTACTGACGAGGGCGGTGTAGTTGCGGTGCGGCTCTTAGGCCCTCTGGCCAGCACGGCACCATTGTGCGCACGGGTGACACGTCAAAGGCACGCCTTTGCCAACTTGTGATTTGATGCTGACGGTAGTTTGACAGTAACGTTATGTGCATAGCGTGAAACACAGTCCTGTTGTGTTGCTTTGAGGGCGTGTGGATGTTTTTTCTTTGTCTGAGTCACTTGTCTGTGATGGGGAGGAGGCCTTGTGGAAGGAGGACAGCAGAGGCAAATACAAGCGTTGTGCAGGTCGGGCGGTGCGTCATTTTGTACGCGATCGGGTGTATGTGAGTGTTTTAAGGGAGGCGCATGCGTCTTATGCGTGGTAGGTGAGGGAGTTGCATATGTCTGTGTGGTTGCATGTTTGCGTGCTTGGGCGGCAGTGTACGACGCTCTGCAGGCAGTGGGTGGATGCGCACGGTGCGCTGAAGCTGCGGAATGCATTGCCCACTATCGGCGGTGGTGTAGTTGCGGTTCGGTGCTTAGGTCCGTTGGTCAACAGGGCACCAACATGCGCGCCGGTGACACGTCGAACGCGCGCCTTTGTCACCTTATGATTTGGTCCTGAAGTTAGCCTGACAGGAACGTTATGTGTTGAGCGTTGAGGCCGTGTGGAATTTTCTCTTTGTCTGAGCCACGCCCCAGTTGTAGTGAGAAGGCGGTTTGGAAGGAAGACAGTAAAGGCGGATGCAAGCGTTGTGCAGGTCGGGCAGCGCGCCATTTTGTGCGCGATCGGGTAGGTGTGTGTGTGTGTTTCCCAGGAGGTGAATGCGTATTATGCGTGGTAGGTGTGGGAGTTGCATTTGGCTGTGTGGTTTCATGGTTGCTTGTGTGGGGGGTAGTGTACGATGCTCTTCAGGCAGTGGGTGGATGTTCATGGTGCGCTGACGGTGCAGAATGTATTGGCTACTACCGGCGGCAGTGTATTGGCGGTATGGCTCTCAGGCCCTTTGGCCAGCACGAGACCATTATACGAACCGCTGGCACGCCAAACGCACGCCTTTGTCAACTTATGATTTGATACTGAAGCTAGCTTCACAGTAGAGTTTTGCTTGTGCATGGCCTGAAACACAGTTTTTTCGAGGAGCTTTGAGGGTGTGTGAAAGTTTTCTCTTTGTCTGAGTCACGCCTTTGATAGCGAGAAAGCGGTTTTGAAGGAGGACAGTAAAGGGAGATACGAGCGTTGTGCAGGTCGACCGGTGCGAAATTTTGTGTGCAGTGTCAGTTAGGTGTGTGTGCGTTCAAGGAAGCACATGTGTATTACGCGTGGTAGGCGAAGGAGTTGCATTTGTCTGTGTGGGTGCATGGTTGCTTGCGTAGGGGATAGTGTATGATGCTCTTCAGGAAGTGGGTAGATGCTCATGGTGCGCTGAAGCTGAGGAATAGTATTGCCTACTATCGGTGGTTGTGTAGTTGCGGTGCGGTGCTCAGGCCCTTCGGTCAGCACAGCACCATCATGCGCACCGCTGACACGTCAAACGCACGTCTTTATCAAACTGTGATTTGATGCTGAAGCTAGCTTCACAGTAGAGTTTTGCTTGTACATGGGCTGACCCGCAGTTCTGTTGAGGAGCTTTGAGGGCGTGTGGATATTTTCTCGTTATCCGATGCACGTCTCTTTGGTAGTGAGAAGGCGGTTTTGAAGGAGGACAGTAAAGGCGGGTGCAAATGTTGTGCAGGTCGAGCGGTGCGAACGTTTGTGTGCAATATTGATTAGGCGTGTGTGGCTTGAAGGATACGCATGTATATTATGCGTGGTAGGCGAAAGAGTTGCATTAATTTGTGTTGTTGCATGGTTGCTTACGTGGGCGGTAGTGTACGATGCTCTTCAGGCAGTGCGTGGATGTGGACGATGCGCTGAAGCTAGGGGATTCATTTTGTACTTTCGTTGGCGGCTGTCGCGTCATGGAGTCGCCAAGGGGGTTTGGGGAGGCTGCGCGTTGGGCTCTTAGAAGGCCGAGTGCGCGCTGCAAGCGACTGGGTGTTTTAGGTTTACACAGCATATCCCAAACGGGGCATGCACGGAGTCGGTTGACAACCTTTGAGTGCGAGAACTTTCTTGCAGCGGTTTCAAATGGATTCGTTGATTAATAGCAGCAGCTGAGGCTGAAGCAAGGCGACCTGCTATTTATGCTCAGTGGGTTTGGTCAGGTATGGGCATTAAGGCTTCTCATTTTGGTGTATGGGCATATTTTGTGGCGATGTCTGCGGCTGCATTATATCGAATGTCGTTGGGTACACATTCATGCATGAGCAGAAGACAGCAGCAACTCATACGTGTCAACGTTCGGCGAGATTTTGAGGAGGCGTTTTGGGGGAGAGAAAAAGCTGCACAGGCAGCAGTTCTGCAATTTTTGCGGGGGACCCATCATAGCATCGGGTCTAGCATGTAAGGCAGGGATGCGTCCTATGTGTTTGACGTGGTGCACGCGAGAGTGCCAAGCAGCCAGTACGCCTTGTTCACTAAACCGCAGGAAGGGCGTATTGGCAGCGATGCGTTGTTGCAAAGAAACACCATCCTACGAAGCACCTGCAGGAGCATGCCTCCTGCTTGCGGCTGCTGATACCCTTCGCAGCAGTTTGAATTGACATTGGTGCATTCAACGTTGCAGACTGCGTAGGCAGTCCTGTTGCATGCGTGTTGCATGATAGAAACTGCTGAAATGCACCTGTGTTGCTCCGAAGACACCACAGCGGGATCTGCTGGGAATCCATTGGCTTTGATAGTCGGTTGCTTGCGGAAACTGAATAGGATATTTGCAGTCCATTATACATCCTGACTGTGTTGGCAGGTTGGTGAGCTAGGGAGCGTGTCGGACTTTGGGAGTGCTGTGGTACGAGTGGGTAGGGGAATGCAGTTGGCTACAACGCAGTGTGAGCACCATCACACAGAAAGTGCGCTTGGGTTTCACTAGCTACGAGCCTAGCTAGATAGCTCGTGGGGCAGTCCAGGACTCCCCTGTGGCTGTGCGGCGTAAAGCCTGTTTTCCAGGACGGAAGAGAAGCTGCACATAAGTGAACTATTGCCCTGCTGTTGCATGTTATGAAAGCAGTGACGCTCAGACAGCCTGCTGAATCAAGGTTAGTAGGTGCCTAACAACGGCACGCGGGGACCACCTGGATTCATGCATCACTCGCTGTTTGTACTCATCTACGGCACTAGCTTGCTGCATTTTGCACACGGCAGTGGGTATCAGTGGAAATACCTCATGGCTTCTGCTGTTAGTTTTAGTAATCTGAAAGCATTTGTGGAAGAGTATGTGTGCTGCGTTCCACACCTGCTTTGGTGTAGTTGCGGTATGGTGCGTAGGTCCGTGGGTCAGCATGCCAACAACATGCGCTTCGGTGGCAGGTCAAACGCACGCCTTTGTCAACTTATGGTTTAGTGCTGAATCCAGCTTGACAGGAGAGTTTTGCTTGTGCGTGGCCTCAAATGCACTCCTGTTGAGGAGCTTTGAGTGTGTGTGGAAGTTTTCTTTTTGTCTGAGGCACGCCTTTGATAGCGAGAAGGCGGTTTGGAAGGAGGACAGTGAAGGGAGATACAAGCGTGGCGCAGGCTTAAGGGTGCGCGAGTTTGTGTGCAGTATCAATTAGGTGTGTGCATTTTGAAGGAGGCGCATGCGTATTATGCGTGGTAGGTGAGGGAGTTGCATTTGTCTGCGTAGTTGCATGTCTGCTTGGATAGAGCGTAGCGTGCAATGCGGTACAGGCAGTGGGTAGACGTTCATGGTGCGCTGAAGCTGCGGAATGCATTGGGTACTGACGAGGACGGTGTGGTTGTGGTTCGGTGCTTAGGCCCTTTGCCCAGCACGGCACCATCGTGCGCACCGGTGACAGGCCAAGCGCACGCCTTTGTCAACCTATGATTTGATGCTGAAGCTAGCTTCACAGTAGCGTTTTTCTTGTGCGTGGCCTGAACCGCAGTTCTGTTGAGGAGCTTTGAGGGCATGTCGATATTTTCTTCTTCTCTGAGGCACGTCCCTGTGGTAGTGAGAAGGCAGTTTGGATGGAGGGCAGTAAAGACGGATGCAAAATTTGTGCAGGTCGAGCGGTGCGCGAACTTGTGTGCAATATTGATTAGGCATGTGTGTGGTTTGAAGGGTGCACATGTATATTAGTCATGGTAGGCGAAGGAGTTGCATTTGTCTGTGTGGGTGCATGGTTGCTTGCGTAGGGGATAGTGTATGATGCTCTTCAGGAAGTGGGTAGATGTTCATGGTGCGCTGAAGCTGCGGAATATTATTGCCTACTATCGGTGGTTGTGTAGTTGCGGTGCGGTGCTCAGGCAATTCGGTCAGCACGGCACCATCATGCGCACCGGTGACACGCCAAACGCAAGCCTTTGCCAACTTATGATTTGATGCTGAAGCTAGCTTCACAGTAGAGTTTTGCTTGTACATGGGCTGACCCGCAGTTCTGTTGAGGAGCTTTGAGGGCGTATGGATATTTTCTCCTTATCCGATGCACGTCTCTTTGGTAGTGAGAAGGCGGTTTTGAAGGAGGACAGTAAAGGCGGGTGCAAATGTTGTGCAGGTCGAGCGGTGCGAACGTTTGTGTGCAATATTGATTAGGCGTGTGTGGCTTGAAGGATACGCATGTATATTATGCGTGGTAGGCGAAAGAGTTGCATTAATTTGTGTGGTTGCATGGTTGCTTACGTGGGCGGTAGTGTACGATGCTCTTCAGGCAGTGCGTGGATGTGGACGATGCGCTGAAGCTGGGGGATTCATTTTGTACTTTCGTTGGCGGCTGTCGCGTCATGGAGTCACCAAGGGGGTTTGGGGAGGCTGCGCGTTGGGCTCTTAGAAGGCCGAGTGCGCGCTGCAAGAGACTGGGTGTTTTAGGTTTACACAGCATATCCCAACCTTTGAGTGCGAGAACTTTCTTGCAGCGGTTTCATATGGATTCGTTGATTAATAGCAGCAGCTGGGGCTGAAGCAAGGGGACCTGCTATTTAGGCTCAGTGGGTTTGGTCAGGTATGGGCATTAAGGCTTCTCATTTTGGTGTATGGGCATATTTTGTGGCGATGTCTGCGGCTGCATTATATCGAATGTCGTTGGGTACACATTCATGCATGAGCAGAAGACAGCAGCAACTCATACGTGTCAACGTTCGGCGAGATTTTGAGGAGGCGTTTTTTGGGAGAGAAAAAGCTGCACAGGCAGCAGTTCTGCAATTTTTGCGGGGGACCTCATCATAGCATCGGGTCTAGCGTGTAAGGCAGGGATGCGTCCTATGTGTTTGACGTGGTGCACGCGAGAGTGCCAAGCAGCCAGTACGCCTTGTTCACTAAACCGCGGGAAGAGCGTATTGGCAGCGATGCGTTGTTGCAAAGAAACACCATCCTACGAAGCACCTGCAGGAGCATGCCTCCTGCTTGCGGCTGCTGATACCCTTCGCAGCAGTTTGAATTGACATTGGTGCATTCAACGTTGCAGACTGCGTAGGCAGTCCTGTTGCATGCGTATTGCATGATAGAAATTGCTGAAATGCACCTGTGTTGCTCCGAAGACACCACAGCGGGATCTGCTGGAAACCCATTAGCTTTGATAATCGGTTGCTTGGGGAGAGTGAATACGAGATTTGCAGTCCATTATACATCCTGACTGTGTTGGCAGGTTGGTGAGCTAGGGAGCGTGTGGGGCTTTGGGAGTGCTGTGGTACGAGTGGGTAGGGGAATGCAGTTGGCTACAACGCAGTGTGAGCACCATCACACAGAAAGTGCGCTTGGGTTTCACTAGCTACGAACCTAGCTAGATAGCTCGTGGGGCAGTCCAGGACTCCCCTGTGGCTGTGCGGCGTAAAGCCTGTTTTCCAGGACGGAAGAGAAGCTGCACATAAGTGAACTATTGCCCTGCTGTTGCATGTTATGAAAGCAGTGACGCTCAGACAGCCTGCTGAATCAAGGTTAGTAGGTGCCTAACAACGGCACGCGGGGACCACCTGGATTCATGCATCACTCGCTGTTTGTACTCATCTACGGCACTAGCTTGCTGCATTTTGCACACGGCAGTGGGTATCAGTGGAAATACCTCATGGCTTCTGCTGTTAGTTTTAGTAATCTGAAAGCATTTGTGGAAGAGTATGTGTGCTGCGTTCTGCACCTGCTTTGGTGTAGTTGCGGTATGGTGCGTAGGTCCGTGGGTCAGCATGCCACCAACACGCGCATCATTAAAACGCAAGCCTTTGTCAACTTATGATTTAGTGCTGAATCCAGCATGGCAGTAGAGTTTTGCTTGTGCGTGACCTCAAACGCCCTAGTATTGAGGAGGTTTAAGAACGTGTGGATATTTCCTCCTTATCTGAGGCATGCGTCTGTGGTAGTGAGGAGGTCGCTTGGAAGGAGGACAACAAAGGCGGATGCAAACATTGTTCAGATGGGGCACTGCTCCATTTTGTGTAGATTATCAGTTAGGTGTGTGTGGTCTCAAAGACGCGCATGTGCATGCGTGATAGGTGAGGGAGTTGCATTTGTCCGTGTGGTTGCATGCTTGGTTATATGGGTGGTTGCATGCAATAGGCTCAGACAGTGAGTGGCTGTTCACGGTTCATTGAGGGTACTGGTGGTGGCGGTGTAGCTGCGGTCCGGTGCTTAGGTCCGTTTGTCAGAACGCAACCATAATGTGCGCTAGTAACACGTCCCACACACGGCTTTGTGAACTTATGGTTTTGTGCTGAATCCAGCTTGGCAGTAGAGTTTTGCTTGAGCGTGACCTCAAACGCACTTCTGTTGAGGAGGTTTAAGGGTGTGTGGAAATTTCCTGCTTATCTGAGACATGCCCCTGTGGTAGTGAGGAGGCCGCTTGGAAGGATTACAGCAAAGGCGGATGCAAGCATTGTTCAGGTCGGGCAGTGCTCCATTTTGTGTGCATTATCAGTTAGGTGTGTGCGATTTTAAGGACGCGCATGTGCATGCGTGATAGGTGAGGGAGTTGCATTTGTCTGTGTGGTTGCATGCTTGGTTGCATGGGTCGTTGCATGCAATGGCCTCAGACAGTGAGTGGCTGTTCACGGTTCATTGAGGGTACTGGTGGTTGGGGTGTAGCTGCGGCCCGGTGCTTAGGTCCGTTGGTCAGAACGCCACCATCATGTAGACTACTGGTAGCACGTCCCACACACGCCTTTGTCAGCTTATGGTTTGGTGCTGAAGCCAGGTTGACAGTAGAGTTTTGCTTGTGCGTGACCTCAAAGGCACTCCTATTGAGGAGGTTTAAGGGTAGGTGGAAATTTCCTCCTTATCTGAGGCACGTTTCTGTGGTAGTGAGGAGGCCGCTTGGAAGGAGGACAGTGAAGGCGGATGCAACCATTGTTCAGATGGGGGAGTGCTCCATTTTGTGTGGATTATCAGTTAGGTGTGTGTGGTCTCAAAGACGCGCATGTGCATGCGTGATAGGTGAGGGAGTTGCATTTGTCCGTGTGGTTGCATGCTTGGTTATATGGGTGGTTGCATGCAATAGGCTCAGACAGTGAGTGGCTGTTCACGGTTCATTGAGGGTACTGGTGGTGGCGGTGTAGCTGCGGTCCGGTGCTTAGGTCCGTTTGTCAGAACGCAACCATAATGTGCGCTAGTAACACGTCCCACACACGGCTTTGTGAACTTATGGTTTTGTGCTGAATCCAGCTTGGCAGTAGAGTTTTGCTTGAGCGTGACCTCAAACGCACTTCTGTTGAGGAGGTTTAAGGGTGTGTGGAAATTTCCTGCTTATCTGAGACATGCCCCTGTGGTAGTGAGGAGGCCGCTTGGAAGGATTACAGCAAAGGCGGATGCAAGCATTGTTCAGGTCGGGCAGTGCTCCATTTTGTGTGCATTATCAGTTAGGTGTGTGCGATTTTAAGGACGCGCATGTGCATGCGTGATAGGTGAGGGAGTTGCATTTGTCTGTGTGGTTGCATGCTTGGTTGCATGGGTCGTTGCATGCAATGGCCTCAGACAGTGAGTGGCTGTTCACGGTTCATTGAGGGTACTGGTGGTTGGGGTGTAGCTGCGGCCCGGTGCTTAGGTCCGTTGGTCAGAACGCCGCCATCATGTAGACTACTGGTAGCACGTCCCACACACGCCTTTGTCAGCTTATGGTTTGGTGCTGAAGCCAGGTTGACAGTAGAGTTTTGCTTGTGCGTGACCTCAAAGGCACTCCTATTGAGGAGGTTTAAGGGTAGGTGGAAATTTCCTCCTTATCTGAGGCACGTTTCTGTGGTAGTGAGGAGGCCGCTTGGAAGGAGGACAGTGAAGGCGGATGCAACCATTGTTCAGATGGGGGAGTGCTCCATTTTGTGTGGATTATCAGTTAGCTGTGTGTGGTTCCAAAGACGTGGATGTCCATGCGTGGTAGGTGAGGGAGTTGCATTTGTCCGTGTGGTTGCATGCTTGTTTATATGGGTCGTTGCATGCAATGCGCTTAGAAGATGCGTGCCTGCTCACGGTTCATTGAGGCTGCGGGATGGACTTTGTACTGGTGGTTGGGGTGTAGCTGCGGCCCGGTGCTTAGGCCCGTTGGTCAGAGCGCAACCATAATGTGCACTAGTAACACGTCCCACACACGGCTTTGTCAACTTATGGTTTGGTGCTGAATCCAGCTTGGCAGTAGAGTTGTGCTTGTGCGTGACCTCAAACGCACTCCTATTGAGGAGGTTTAAGAGCGTGTGGGTATTTCCTCCTTACCTGAGGCACGTCTCTGTGGTAGTGAGGAGGCCGTTTGGAAGGAGGACAGTAAAGGCCGATGCAAGCGTTGTTCAGGTCGGGCAGTGCGCGATTTTGTGTGGATTATCAGTTAGGTGTGTGTGGTTTTAAGGACGCGCATGTGGATGCGTGATAGGTGAGGGAGTTGCATTTGTCTGTGTGGTTGCATGCTTGGTTGCGTGGGTCGTTGCACGCAATGCGCTTAGAAGGTGCGTGCCTGCTCACGGTTCATTGAGGCTGCGGGATGGACTTTGTACTGGTGGTTGGGGTGTAGCTGCGGCCCGGTGCTTAGGTCCGTTGGTCAGAGCGCAACCACCATGTGCACTAGTAACACGTCCCACACACGGCTTTGTCAACTTATGGTTTGGTGCTGAAGCCAGCTTGACAGTAGAGTTTTGCTTGTGCGTGACGTCAAACGCACTCCTATTGAGGAGGTTTAAGGGCGTGTGGATATTTTCTCCTTATTTGAATCACGTCTCTGTGGTAGTGAGGAGGTCGCTTGGAAGGAGGACGGTAAAGGCGAATGCAAGCGTTGTTCAGGTCGGGCAGTGCTCCATTTTGTGTGCAGTATCAGTTAGGTGTGTGTGGTTTCAAGGACGTGCATGTGCATGTGCATGCGTGATAGGTGAGGGAGTTGCATTTGTCTGTGTGGTTGCATGCTTGGTTGTATAGAGCGTAGCGTACAACGCGATACAGGCAGTGGGTAGATGCTCATGGTGCGCTGAAGCTGCGGAATATTATTGCCTACTATCGGTGGCGGTGTTGTTGGGTTGCTCGTAGGCCCTCTGGTCAGCACGGCACCATCATGCGCACCGCTGACACGTCAAACGCACGTCTTTGCCAACCTATGACTTGATGCTGAAGCTAGCTTCACAGTAGAGTTTTGCTTGTACATGGGCTGACCCGCAGTTCTGTTGAGGAGCTTTGAGGGCGTGCGGATATTTTCTCCTTATCCGATGCACGTCTCTTTGGTAGTGAGAAGGCGGTTTGGAAGGAGGGCAGTAAAGGCGGGTGCAAATGTTGTGCAGGTCGAGCGGTGCGCGATGTTGTGTGCAGTATCGATTAGGGGTGTGCTGTCAAGGACGCGCATGTGTATTATGCGTGGTAGGCGAAGGAGTTGCATTTGTTTGTGTTGTTGCATGGCTGCTTGCGGGGGCGGTAGTGTACGATGCTCTTCAGGCAGTGCGCGGATGTGGACGATGCGCTGAAGCTGGGGGATGCATTTCGTACTTTCGTTGGCGGCTGTCGCGTCATGGAGTCACCAAGGGGGTTTGGAGAGGCTGCGGGCTGGGCTCTTAGAAGGCCGAGTGCGCGCTGCAAGAGACTGGGTGTTTTAGGTTTACACAGCATATCCCAAACGGGGCATGCACGGAGTCGGTTGACAACCTTTGAGTGCGAGAACTTTCTTGGAGCGGTTTCAAATGGATTCGTTGATTAATAGCAGCAGCTGAGGCTGAAGCAAGGGGACCTGCTATTTAGGCTCAGTGGGTTTGGTCAGGTATGGGCATTAAGGCTTCTCATTTTGGTGTATGGGCATATTTTGTGGCGATGTCTGCGGCTGCGTTATATCGAATGTCGTTGGGTACACATTCATGCATGAGCAGAAGACAGCAGCAACTCATACGTGTCAACGTTCGGCGAGATTTTGAGGAGGCGTTTTTTGGGAGAGAAAAAGCTGCACAGGCAGCAGTTCTGCAATTTTTGCGGGGGACCCGTCATAGCATCGGGTCTAGCATGTAAGGCAGGGATGCGTCCTATGTGTTTGACGTGGTGCACGCGAGAGTGCCAAGCAGCCAGTACGCCTTTTTCACTAAAACGCGGGAAGAGCGTATTGGCAGCGATGCGTTGTTGCAAAGAAACACCAACCTACGAAACACCTGCAGGAGCATGCCTCCTGCTTGCGGCTGCTGATACCCTTCGCAGCAGTTTGAATTGACATTGGTACATTCAACGTTGCAGACTGCGTAGGCAGTCCTGTTGCATGCGTATTGCATGATAGAAACTGCTGAAATGCACCTGTGTTGCTCCGAAGACACCACAGCGGGATCTGCTGGGAATCCATTGGCTTTGATAGTCGGTTGCTTGCGGAAACTGAATAGGATATTTGCAGTCCATTATACATCCTGACTGTGTTGGCAGGTTGGTGAGCTAGGGAGCGTGTCGGACTTTGGGAGTGCTGTGGTACGAGTGGGTAGGGGAATGCAGTTGGCTACAACGCAGTGTGAGCACCATCACACAGAAAGTGCGCTTGGGTTTCACTAGCTACGAGCCTAGCTAGATAGCTCGTGGGGCAGTCCAGGACTCCCCTGTGGCTGTGCGGCGTAAAGCCTGTTTTCCAGGACGGAAGAGAAGCTGCACATAAGTGAACTATTGCCCTGCTGTTGCATGTTTATGAAAGCAGTGACGCTCAGACAGCCTGCTGAATCAAGGTTAGTAGGTGCCTAACAACGGCACGCGGGGACCACCTGGATTCATGCATCACTCGCTGTTTGTACTCATCTACGGCACTAGCGTGCTGCATTTTGCACACGGCAGTGGGTATCAGTGCAAATGCCTTGTGGCGTCTGCTGTTAGTTTTAGTAATCTGAAAGCATTTGTGGAAGAGTATGTGTGCTGCGTTCTGCACCTGCTTTGGTGTAGTTGCGGTATGGTGCTTAGGTCCGTGGGTCAGCATGCCACCAACATGCACTTCGGTGGCAGGTCAAACGCACGCCTTGGCCAGTTTATGATTCAGTGCTGAATCCAGCTTGACAGGAGAGTTTTGCTTGTGCGTGGCCTCAAATGCACTCCTGTTGAGGAGCTTTGAGTGTGTGTGGAAGTTTTCTTCTTGTCTGAGGCACGCCTTTGATAGCGAGAAGGCGGTTTGGAAGGAGGACAGTGAAGGGAGATACAAGCGTGGCGCAGGCTTAAGGGTGCGCGAGTTTGTGTGCAGTATCAATTAGGTGTGTGTGTTTTGAAGGAGGCGCATGCGTATTATGCGTGGTAGGTGTGAGAGTTTCATTTGTCTATGTAGTTGCAAGTCTGCATGGATAGCGCGAAGCTTGCAACGCGATACAGGCAGTGGGTAGATGTTCATAGTGCGCTGAAGCTGCGGAATGTATTGCCTACTATCGGTGGCGGTGTATTGGCGGTGCGGCTCTTAGGCCCTTTGGTCACCAAGGCACCATCATGCTCACCGCTGTCATGTCAAGCGGACGTCTTTGTCAAGTTATGATTTGATGCTGAAGCTAGCTTCACAGTAGAGTTTTGCTTGTGCGCGGCCGGAACCGCAGTTCAGTTGAGGAGCTTTGAGGGCGTATGGATATTTTCTCCTTCTCTGAGGCACGTCCCTGTGGTAGTGAGAAGGCGGTTT
Source organism: Eimeria praecox (assembly GCA_963920595.1). NCBI lineage: Eukaryota > Apicomplexa > Conoidasida > Eucoccidiorida > Eimeriidae > Eimeria > Eimeria praecox. The sequence continues at coordinate 2,900,359 of OY986952.1, forward strand.
GGATGGAGGGCAGTAAGGACGGATGCAAAATTTGTGCAGGTCGAGCGGTGCGCGAACTTGTGTGCAATATTGATTAGGCATGTGTGTGGTTTGAAGGGTGCGCATGTATATTAGTCATGGTAGGCGAAGGAGTTGCATTTGTCTGTGTGGTTGCATGGTTGCTTTGCGTGGGCGGTAGTGTACGATGCTCTTCAGGAAGTGGGTAGATGTGCACGGTGTGCTGAAGCTGCGTGGCGGTGTAGTTGAGGTTCGGTGCTTAGGTCCGTGGGTCAGCGCGGCACCAACATGCGCACCGGTGACACGTCAAACGCACGCATTTGTCACCTTATGATTTGATGCTGAAGGTAGTTTGACAGTAACGTTAGGTGCATAGCGTGAAACACAGTCCTGTTGTGTTGCTTTGAGGGCGTGTGGATGTTTTTTCTTTGTCTGAGTCACTTGTCTGTGATGGGGAGGAGGCCTTGTGGAAAGAGGGCAGCAGAGGCAAATACAAGCGTTGTGCAGGTCGGGCGGTGCGTCATTTTGTACGCGATCGGGTGTATGTGAGTGTTTTAAGGGAGGCGCATGCGTCTTATGCGTGGTAGGTGAGGGAGTTGCATATGTCTGTGTGGTTGCATGTTTGCGTGCTTGGGCGGCAGTGTACGACGCTCTGCAGGCAGTGGGTGGATGCGCACGGTGCGCTGAAGCTGCGGAATGCATTGCCCACTATCGGCGGCGGTGTAGTTGCGGTTCGGTGCTTAGGTCCGTTGGACAGCAGGGCACCAACATGCGCACCAGTGACACGTCAAACGCGCGCCTTTGTCACCTTATGATTTGGTACTGAAGTTAGCCTGACAGGAACGTTATGTGTTGAGCGTTGAGGCCGTGTGGAATTTTTCTCTGTCTGAGCCACTCCCCAGTAGTAGTGAGAAGGCGGTTTGGAAGGAAGACAGTAAAGGCGGATGCAAGCGTTGTGCAGGTCGGGCAGCGCGCCATTTTGTGCGCGATCGGGTAGGTGTGTGTGTGTGTGTTTCCCAGGAGGCGCATGCGTATTATGCGTGGTAGGTGTGGGAGTTGCATTTGGCTGTGTGGTTTCATGGTTGCTTGTGTGGGGGGTAGTGTACGATGCTCTTCAGGCAGTGGGTGGATGTTCATGGTGCGCTGACGGTGCAGAATGTATTGGCTACTACCGGCGGCGGTGTATTGGCGGTACGGCTCTCAGGCCCTTTGGTCAGCACGGCACCATCATGTTCACCGGTGGCACGTCAAACGCACGTCTTTGTCAACCTATGATTTGATGCTGAAGCTAGCTTCACAGTAGAGGTTTGCTTGTGCGTGGCCGGAACCGCAGTTCTGTTGAGGAGCTTTGAGGACGTGTGGATATTTTCTCCTTATTTGAATCACGTCTCTGTGGTAGTTAGAAGGCGGTTTAGAAGGAGGGCAGTAAAGGCGGATGCAACCGTTGTGGTGGTCGGGCGGTGCGCGATTTTGTGTGCAATATCGATTAGGCGTGTGTGGTGTGAAGAATGCACATGTATATTAGTCATGGTAGGCGAAGGAGTTGCATTTGTCTGTGTAGTTGCATGGTTGCTTGCGTAGGGGATAGTGTATGATGCTCTTCAGGAAGTGGGTAGATGTTCATGGTGGGCTGAAGCTGCGGAATATTATTGCCTACTATCGGTGGTTGTGTAGTTGCGGTGCGGTGCTCAGGCCCTTCGGTCAGCACGGCGCCATCACGCGCACCGCTGACACGTCAAACGCACGTCTTTGTCAACCTATGACATGATGCTGAAGCTAGCTTCACAGTAGAGTTTTGCTTGTACATGGGCTGACCCGCAGTTCTGTTGAGGAGCTTTGAGGGCGTGTGGATATTTTCTCGTTATCCGATGCACGTCTCTTTGGTAGTGAGAAGGCGGTTTTGAAGGAGGGCAGTAAAGGCGGGTGCAGATGTTGTGCAGGTCGAGCGGTGCGCGATGTTGTGTGCAGTATCGATTAGGGGTGTGCTGTCAAGGATGCGCATGCGTATTATGGGTGGTAGGCGAAGGAGTTGCATTAATTTGTGTGGTTGCATGGTTGCTTGCGGGGGCGGTAGTGTACGATGCTCTTCAGGCAGTGCGCGGATGTGGACGATGCGCTGAAGCTGGAGGATTCATTTTGTACTTTCGTTGGCGGCTGTCGCGTCATGGAGTCACCAAGGGGGTTTGGAGAGGCTGCGGGCTGGGCTCTTAGAAGACCCAGTGCGCGCTGCAAGAGACTGGGTGTTTTAGGTTTACACAGCATATCCCAACCTTTGAGTGCGAGAACTTTCTTGCAGCGGTTTCAAATGGATTCGTTGATTAATAGCAGCAGCTGGGGCTGAAGCAAGGCGACCTGCTATTTAGGCTGAGTGGGTTTGGTCAGGTATGGGCATTAAGGCTTCTCATTTTGGTGTATGGGCATATTTTGTGGCGATGTCTGCCGCTGCATTATATCGAATGTCGTTGGGTACACATTCATGCGTGAGCAGAAGACAGCAGCAACTCATACGTGTCAACGTTCGGCGAGATTTTGAGGAGGCGTTTTTTGGGAGAGAAAAAGCTGCACAGGCAGCAGTTCTGCAATTTTTGCGGGGGACCCATCATAGCATCGGGTCTAGCATGTAAGGCGGGGATGCGTCCTATGTGTTTGACGTGGTGCACGCGAGAGTGCCAAGCAGCCAGTACGCCTTGTTCACTAAACCGCGGGAAGGACGTATTGGCAGCGATGCGTTGTTGCAAAGAAACACCAACCTACGAAGCATTTGCAGGAGCATGCCTCCTGCTTGCGGTTGCTGATACCCTTCGCAGCAGTTTGAATTGACATTGGTGCATTCAACGTTGCAGACTGCGTAGGCAGTCCTGTTGCATGCGTATTGCATGATAGAAACTTCTGAAATGCACCTGTGTTGCTCCGAAGACACCACAGCGGGATCTGCTGGGAATCCATTGGCTTTGATAGTCGGTTGCTTGCGGAAACTGAATAGGATATTTGCAGTCCATTATACTTCCTGACTGTGTTGGCAGGTTGGTGAGCTAGGGGGCGTGTCGGGCTTTGGGAGTGCTGTGGTACGAGTGGGTAGGGGAATGCAGTTGGCTACAACGCAGTGTGAGCACCATCACACAGAAAGTGCGCTTGGGTTTCACTAGCTACGAGCCTAGCTAGATAGCTCGTGGGGCAGTCCAGGACTCCCCTGTGGCTGTGCGGCGTAAAGCCTGTTTTCCAGGACGGAAGGGAAGCTGCACATAAGTGAACTATTGCCCTGCTGTTGCATGTTTATGAAAGCAGTGACGCTCAGACAGCCTGCTGAATCAAGGTTAGTAGGTGCCTAACAACGGCACGCGGGGACCACCTGGATTCATGCATCACTCGCTGTTTGTACTCATCTACGGCACTAGCGTGCTGCATTTTGCACACGGCTGTGGGTATCAGTGGAAATACCTCATGGCTTCTGCTGTTAGTTTCAGTATTCTGAAAGCATTTGTGGAAGAGTATGTGTGCTGCGTTCCGCACCTGCTTTGGTGTAGTTGCGGTATGCTGCGTAGGTCCGTGGGTCAGCATGCCACCAACACGCGCATCATTAAAACGCAAGCCTTTGTCAACTTATGATTTAGTGCTGAAGCCAGCATGGCAGTAGAGTTTTGCTTGTGCGTGACCTCAAACGCCCTACTACTGAGGAGGTTTAAGAACGTGTGGATATTTCCTCCTTATCTGAGGCATGTGTCTGTGTTAGTGAGGAGGTCGCTTGGAAAGAGGACGGTGAGTGCAGATGCAAGCGTTGCTCAGGTCGGGCAGTGCACGATTTTGCGTGCAGTATCATTTAGGTGTGTGTAGTTTTAAGGACGCGCATGCGCATGCGTGGTAGCCGGAGGAGTTGCATTTGTCTGTGTGGTTGCATGCTTGGTTGCATGGGTCGTTGCACGCAATGCGCTTAGAAGGTGCGTGCCTGTTCACGTTTCATTGAGGCTACGGGATGGACTTTGTACTGGTGGTGGCGGTGTATCTGCGGTCCGGTGCTTAGGTCCGTTGGCCAGAACGTCACCATCATGTGCACTAGAAACACGTCCCACACATGCCTTTGCCAGCTTATGGTTTGGTGCTGAAGCCAGCTTGGCAGTAGAGCTTTTCTTGTGCGCGACCTCAAACCCACTTCTGTTGAGGTTGTTTAAGGGCGTGTGGAAATTTCCTCCTTATCTGAGGCACGTCTCTGTCGTAGTGAGGAGGCCGCTTGGAAGGAGGACAACAAAGGCGGAAGCAAACATTGTTCAGATGGGGCACTGCTCCATTTTGTGTGGATTATCAGTTAGGTGTGTGCGGTTCCAAAGACGTGGATGTGCATGCGTGGTAGGTGAGGGAGTTGCATTTGTCCGTGTGGTTGCATGCTTGGTTATATGGGTGGTTGCATGCAATAGGCTCAGACAGTGAGTGGCTGTTCACGGTTCATTGAGGGTACTGGTGGTGGCGGTGTACCTGCGGTCCGGTGCTTAGGCCCGTTTGTCAGAACGTAACCATAATGTGCGCTAGTAACACGTCCCACACACGGCTTTGTCAACTTATGGTTTGGTGCTGAAGCCAGGTTGACAGTAGAGTTTTGCTTGTGCGTGACCTCAGACGCACTTCTGTTGAGGAGGTTTAAGGGTGTGTGGAAATTTCCTGCTTATCTGAGACATGCCTCTGTGATAGTGAGGAGGGCGTTTGGAAGGAGGACAGTAAAGGCCGATGCAAGCGTTGTTCAGGTCGGGCAGTGCTCCATATTGTGTGGATTATCAGTTAGGTGTGTGTGTGATTTCAAGGACGCGCATGTGGGTGCGTGATAGGTGAGGGAGTTGCATTTGTCTGTGTGGCTGCATGCTTGGTTGCATGGGTCGTTGCATGCAATGCGCTCAGATAGTCCGTACCTGTTCACGGTTCATTGAGGCTGCAAGATGGACTTTGTACTGGTGGTACCGGTGTAGCTGCGGTCCGGTGCTTAGGTCCGTTGGTCAGAAGCTCACCATCATGTAGACTACTGGTAGCACGTCCAACACACGGCTTTGTCAACTTATGGTTTGTTGCTGAAGCCAGCTTGGCAGTAGAGTTTTGCTTGTGCGTGACCTCAAAGGCACTCCTATTGAGGAGGTTTAAGGGTAGGTGGAAATTTCCTCCTTATCTGAGGCACGTTTCTGTGGTAGTGAGGAGGCCGCTTGGAAGGAGGACAGTAAAGGCGGATGCAACCATTGTTCAGATGGGGGAGTGCTCCATTTTGTGTGGATTATCAGTTAGGTGTGTGTGGTTCCAAAGAAGTGGATGTGCATGCGTGGTAGGTGAGGGAGTTGCATTTGTCCGTGTGGTTGCATGCTTGTTTATATGGGTCGTTGCATGCAATGCGCTTAGAAGGTGCGTGCCTGCTCACGGTTCATTGAGGCTGCGGGATGGACTTTGTACTGGTGGTTGGGGTGTAGCTGCGGCCCGGTGCTTAGGTCCGTTGGTCAGAGCGCACCCATAATGTGCACTAGTAACACGTCCCACACACGCCTTTGTGAACTTATGGTTTGGTGCTGAATCCAGCTTGGCAGTAGAGTTTTGCTTGTGCGTGACCTCAAACGCACTCCTATTGAGGAGGTTTAAGAGCGTGTGGATATTTCCTCCTTATCTGAGGCACGTCTCTGTGGTAGTGAGGAGGCCGCTTGGAAGGAGGACAGTAAAGGCGGATGCAAACATTGTTCAGGTCGGGCAGTGCTCCATTTTGTGTGCAGTATCAGTTAGGTGTGTGTGGTTTTAAGGACGCGCATGTGGATGCGTGATAGGTGAGGGAGTTGCATTTGTCTGTGTGGTTGCATGCTTGGTTGCGTGGGTCCTTGCACGCAATGCGCTTAGAAGGTGCGTGCCTGCTCACGGTTCATTGAGGCTGCGGGATGGACTTTGTACTGGTGGTTGGGGTGTAGCTGCGGCCCGGTGCTTAGGTCCGTTGGTCAGAACGCAACCACCATCTGCACTAGTAACACGTCCCACACACGGCTTTGTCAACTTATGGTTTGGTGCTGAATCCAGCTTGGCAGTAGAGTTTTGCTTGTGAGTGGCCTCAAACGCACTCCTATTGAGGATGTTTGGGGGCGTGTGGGTATTTCCTCCTTACCTGAGGCACGTCTCTGTGGTAGTGAGGAGGCCGTTTGGAAGGAGGACAGTAAAGGCCGATGCAAGCGTTGTTCAGGTCGGGCAGTGCGCGATTTTGTGTGGATTATCAGTTAGGTGTGTGTGGTTTCAAGGACGTGGATGTGCATGCGTGATAGGTGAGGGAGTTGCATTTGTCTGCGTGGTTGCATGCTTGGTTGCGTGGGTCGTTGCACGCAATGCGCTTAGAAGGTGCGTGCCTGCTCACAGTGCGCGAAAGGTGCGGGATGCACTTTGTACTGGCAGTGGCGGTGTAGCTGCGGTCCCGTCTTTAGGTCTGTTGGTCAGAACGTCACCATCATGCGCGCTAGTAACACGCGCAACACACGGCTTTGTCAACTTATGGTTTGGCGCTGAAGCCAGCTTGACAGTAGAGTTTTGCTTGTGCGTGACGTCAAACGCACTCCTATTGAGGAGGTTTAAGGGCGTGTGGATATTTTCTCCTTATTTGAATCACTTCTCTGTGATAGTGAGGAGGTCGCTTGGAAGGAGGACGGTAAAGGCGAATGCAAGCGTTGTTCAGGTCGGGCAGTGCTCCATTTTGTGTGCAATATCAGTTAGGTGTGTGTGGTTTCAAGGACGTGCATGTGCATGCGTGATAGGTGAGGGAGTTGCATTTGTCTGTGTGGTTGCATGCTTGGTTGTATAGAGCGTAGCGTACAACGCGATACAGGCAGTGGGTAGATGCTCATGGTGCGCTGAAGCTGCGAAGTATTATTGCCTACTATCGGTGGCGGTGTAGTTGGGTTGCTCTTAGGCCCTCTGGTCAGCACGGCACCATCATGCGCACCGCTGACACGTCAAACGCACGTCTTTGTCAACCTATGACATGATGCTGAAGCTAGCTTCACAGTAGAGTTTTGCTTGTACATGGGCTGACCCGCAGTTCTGTTGAGGAGCTTTGAGGGCGTGTGGATATTTTCTCCTTATCTGAGGCACGTCTCTTTGGTAGTGAGAAGGCGGTTTGGAAGGAGGGCAGTAAAGGCGGGTGCAAATGTTGTGCAGGTCGAGCGGTGCGCGATGTTGTGTGCAGTATCGATTAGGGGTGTGCTGTCAAGGACGCGCATGTGTATTATGCGTGGTAGGCGAAGGAGTTGCATTTGTTTGTGTTGTTGCATGGCTGCTTGCGGGGGCGGTAGTGTACGATGCTCTTCAGGCAGTGCGCGGATGTGGACGATGCGCTGAAGCTGGGGGATGCATTTCGTACTTTCGTTGGCGGCTGTCGCGTCATGGAGTCACCAAGGGGGTTTGGAGAGGCTGCGGGCTGGGCTCTTAGAAGGCCGAGTGCGCGCTGCAAGAGACTGGGTGTTTTAGGTTTACACAGCATATCCCAAACGGGGCATGCACGGAGTCGGTTGACAACCTTTGAGTGCGAGAACTTTCTTGGAGCGGTTTCAAATGGATTCGTTGATTAATAGCAGCAGCTGAGGCTGAAGCAAGGCGACCTGCTATTTAGGCTCAGTGGGTTTGGTCAGGTATGGGCATTAAGACTTCTCATTTTGGTGTATGGGCATATTTTGTGGCGATGTCTGCCGCTGCATTATATCGAATGTCGTTGGGTACACATTCATGCGTGAGCAGAAGACAGCAGCAACTCATACGTGTCAACGTTCGGCGAGATTTTGAGGAGGCGTTTTTTGGGAGAGAAAAAGCTGCACAGGCAGCAGTTCTGCAATTTTTGCGGGGGACCCCATCATAGCATCGGGTCTAGCGTGTAAGGCAGGGATGCGTCCTATGTGTTTGACGTGGTGCACGCGAGAGTGCCAAGCAGCCAGTACGCCTTTTTCACTAAAACGCGGGAAGAGCGTATTGGCAGCGATGCGTTGTTGCAAAGAAACACCAACCTACGAAACACCTGCAGGAGCATGCCTCCTGCTTGCGGCTGCTGATACCCTTCGCAGCAGTTTGAATTGACATTGGTACATTCAACGTTGCAGACTGCGTAGGCAGTCCTGTTGCATGCGTATTGCATGATAGAAACTGCTGAAATGCACCTGTGTTGCTCCGAAGACACCACAGCGGGATCTGCTGGGAATCCATTAGCTTTGATAGTCGGTTGCTTGCGGAAACTGAATAGGATATTTGCAGTCCATTATACATCCTGACTGTGTTGGCAGGTTGGTGAGCTAGGGAGCGTGTCGGGTTTTGGGAGTGCTGTGGTACGAGTGGGTAGGGGAATGCAGTTGGCTACAACGCAGTGTGAGCACCATCACACAGAAAGTGCGCTTGGGTTTCACTAGCTACGAGCCTAGCTAGATAGCTCGTGGGGCAGTCCAGGACTCCCCTGTGGCTGTGCGGGGTAAAGCCTGTTTTCCAGGACGGAAGAGAAGCTGCACATAAGTGAACTATTGCCCTGCTGTTGCATGTTTATGAAAGCAGTGACGCTCAGACAGCCTGCTGAATCAAGGTTAGTAGGTGCCTAACAACGGCACGCGGGGACCACCTGGATTCATGCATCACTCGCTGTTTGTACTCATCTACGGCACTAGCGTGCTGCATTTTGCACATGGCAGTGGGTATCAGTGCAAATGCCTCGTGGCGTCTGCTGTTAGTTTTAGTAATCTGAAAGCATTTGTGGAAGAGTATGTGTGCTGCGTTCCGCACCTGCTTTGGTGTAGTTGCGGTATGGTGCTTAGGCCCGTGGGTCAGCATGCCACCAACATGCGCTTCGGTGGCAGGTCAAACGCACGCCTTTGTCAACTTATGATTTAGTGCTGAATCCAGCTTGACAGGAGAGTTTTGCTTGTGCGTGGCCTCAAATGCACTCCTGTTGAGGAGCTTTGAGTGTGTGTGGAAGTTTTCTTTTTGTCTGAGTCACGCCTTTGATAGCGAGAAGGCGGTTTGGAAGGAGGACAGTGAAGGGAGATACAAGCGTGGCGAAGGCTTAAGGGTGCGCGAGTTTGTGTGCAGTATCAATTAGGTGTGTGTGTTTTGAAGGAGGCGCATGCGTATTATGCGTGGTAGGTGTGAGAGTTTCATTTGTCTATGTAGTTGCAAGTCTGCATGGATAGCGCGTAGCTTACAACGCGATACAGGCAGTGGGTAGATGTTCATAGTGCGCTGAAGCTGCGGCATGTATTGGCTACTATCGGCGGCGGTGTATTGGCGGTACGGCTCTTAGGCCCTTTGGTCACCAAGGCACCATCATGCTCACCGCTGTCATGTCAAGCGGACGTCTTTGTCAAGTTATGATTTGATGCTGAAGCTAGCTTCACAGTAGAGGTTTGCCTGTGCGTGGCCGGAACCGCAGTTCAGTTGAGGAGCTTTGAGGGCGTATGGATATTTTCTCCTTCTCTGAGGCACGTCCCTGTGGTAGTGAGAAGGCGGTTTAGAAGGAGGGCGGAAAAATCAGATGCAACCGTTGGGGTGGTCGGGCGGTTCGCGATTTTGTGTGCAATATCGATTAGGCGTGTGTGGCTTGAATAATGCATATGTATATTAGTCATGGTAGGCGAAGGAGTTGCATTTGTCTGTGTGGTTGCATGGTTGCTTGCGTGGGCGGTAGTGTACGATGCTCTTCAGGAAGTGGGTAGATGTGCACGGTGTGCTGAAGCTGCGTGGCGGTGTAGTTGCAGTTCGGTGCTTAGGTCCGTGGGTCAGCGCGGCACCAGCATGCGCACCGGTGAAACGTCAAACGCACGCATTTGTCACCTTATGATTTGATGCTGAAGATAGCTTGACAGTAACGTTATGTGCATGGCGTGAAGCACAGTCCTGTTGAGGAGCTTTGAGGGCGTGTGGATGTTTTCTCTTTGTCTGAGTCACTTGTCTGTGATGGGGAGGAGGCCTTGTGGAAAGAGGGCAGCAGAGGCAGATACAAGCGTTGTGCAGGTCGGGCGGTGCGTCATTTTGTACGCGATCGGGTATATGTGAGTGTTTTAAGGGAGGCGCATGCGTCTTATGCGTGGTAGGTGAGGGAGTTGCATATGTCTGTGTGGCTGCATGCTTGGTTGCTTGGGCGGCAGTGTACGACGCTCTGCAGGCAGTGGGTGGATGCGCACGGTGCGCTGAAGCTGCGGAATGCATTGCCCACTATCGGCGGCGGTGTAGTTGCAGTTCGGTGCTTAGGTCCTTTGGACAGCAGGGCACCAACATGCGCACCAGTGACACGTCAAACGCGCGCCTTTGTCACCTTATGATTTGGTCCTGAAGTTAGCCTGACAGGAACGTTATGTGTTGAGCGTTGAGGCCGCGTGGAATTTTTCTCTGTCTGAGCCACTCCCCAGTAGTAGTGAGAAGGCGGTTTGGAAGGAAGACAGTAAAGGCGGATGCAAGCGTTGTGCAGGTCGGGCAGCGCGCCATTTTGTGCGCGATCGGGTAGGTGTGTGTATGTTTCCCAGGAAGCGCATGCGTATTATGCGTGGTAGGTGTGGGAGTTGCATTTGGCTGTGTGGTTTCATGGTTGCTTGTGTGGGGGGTAGTGTACGATGCTCTTCAGGCAGTGGGTGGATGTTCATGGTGCGCTGACGGTGCAGAATGTATTGGCTACTACCGGCGGCGGTGTATTGGCGGTATGGCTTTCAGGCCCTTTGGTCACCAAGGCACCATCATGTTCACCGGTGGCACGTCAAACGCACGTCTTTGTCAACCTATGATTTGATGCTGAAGCTAGCTTCACAGTAGAGGTTTGCTTGTGCGTGGCCGGAACCGCAGTTCTGTTGAGGAGCTTTGAGGACGTGTGGATATTTTCTCCTTATTTGAATCACGTCTCTGTGGTAGTTAGAAGGCGGTTTAGAAGGAGGGCAGTAAAGGCGGATGCAACCGTTGTGGTGGTCGGGCGATGCGCGATTTTGTGTGCAATATCGATTAGGCGTGTGTGGTGTGAAGAATGCACATGTATATTAGTCATGGTAGGCGAAGGAGTTGCATTTGTCTGTGTAGTTGCATGGTTGCTTGCGTGGGCGGTAGTGTACGATGCTCTTCAGGAAGTGGGTAGATGTGCACGGTGTGCTGAAGCTGCGTGGCGGTGTAGTTGCAGTTCGGTGCTTAGGTCCGTGGGTCAGCGCGGCACCAGCATGCGCACCGGTGAAACGTCAAACGCACGCATTTGTCACCTTATGATTTGATGCTGAAGATAGCTTGACAGTAACGTTATGTGCATGGCGTGAAGCACAGTCCTGTTGAGGAGCTTTGAGGGCGTGTGGATGTTTTTTCTTTGTCTGAGTCACTTGTCTGTGATGGGGAGGAGGCCTTGTGGAAAGAGGGCAGCAGAGGCAGATACAAGCGTTGTGCAGGTCGGGCGGTGCGTCATTTTGTACGCGATCGGGTATATGTGAGTGTTTTAAGGGAGGCGCATGCGTCTTATGCGTGGTAGGTGAGGGAGTTGCATATGTCTGTGTGGTTGCATGTTTGCTTGCTTGGGCGGCAGTGTACGACGCTCTGCAGGCAGTGGGTGGATGCGCACGGTGCGCTGAAGCTGCGGAATGCATTGCCCACTATCGGCGGTGGTGTAGTTGCGGTTCGGTGCTTAGGTCCGTTGGACAGCAGGGCACCAACATGCGCACCAGTGACACGTCGAACGCGCGCCTTTGTCACCTTATGATTTGGTCCTGAAGTTAGCCTGACAGGAACGTTATGTGTTGAGCGTTGAGGCCGTGTGGAATTTTTCTCTGTCTGAGCCACTCCCCAGTAGTAGTGAGAAGGCGGTTTGGAAGGAAGACAGTAAAGGCGGATGCAAGCGTTGTGCAGGTCGGGCAGCGCGCCATTTTGTGCGCGATCGGGTAGGTGTGTGTATGTTTCCCAGGAAGCGCATGCGTATTATGCGTGGTAGGTGTGGGAGTTGCATTTGGCTGTGTGGTTTCATGGTTGCTTGTGTGGGGGGTAGTGTACGATGCTCTTCAGGCAGTGGGTGGATGTTCATGGTGCGCTGACGGTGCAGAATGTATTGGCTACTACCGGCGGCGGTGTATTGGCGGTACGGCTCTCAGGCCCTTTGGTCAGCACGGCACCATCATGTTCACCGGTGGCACGTCAAACGCACGTCTTTGTCAACCTATGATTTGATGCTGAAGCTAGCTTCACAGTAGAGGTTTGCTTGTGCGTGGCCGGAACCGCAGTTCTGTTGAGGAGCTTTGAGGACGTGTGGATATTTTCTCCTTATTTGAATCACGTCTCTGTGGTAGTTAGAAGGCGGTTTAGAAGGAGGGCAGTAAAGGCGGATGCAACCGTTGTAGTGATCGGGCGATGCGCGATTTTGTGTGCAATATCGATTAGGCGTGTGTGGTTTGAAGAATGCACATGTATATTAGTCATGGTAGGCGAAGGAGTTGCATTTGTCTGTGTGGTTGCATGGTTGCTTGCGTAGGGGATAGTGTATGATGCTCTTCAGGAAGTGGGTAGATGTTCATGGTGCGCTGAAGCTGCGGAATATTATTGCCTACTATCGGTGGTTGTGTAGTTCCGGTGCGGCGCTCAGGCCCTTTGGTCAGCACGGCGCCATCATGCGCACCGCTGACACGTCAAACGCACGTCTTTGTCAACCTATGACTTGATGCTGAAGTTAGCTTCACAGTAGAGTTTTGCTTGTACATGGCCTCAACCGCAGTTCTGTTGAGGAGCTTTGAGGGCGTGTGGATATTTTCTCCTTATCTGAGGCACGTCTCTTTGGTAGTGAGAAGGCGGTTTGGAAGGAGGGCAGTAAAGGCGGGTGCAAATGTTGTGCAGGTCGAGCGGTGTGCGATTTTGTGTGCAGTATCGATTAGGGGTGTGCTGTCAAGGACGCGCATGTATATTGTGCGTGGTAGGCGAAGGAGTTGCATTTGTTTGTGTTGTTGCATGGCTGCTTGCGGGGGCGGTAGTGTACGATGCTCTTCAGGCAGCGCGTGGATGTAGACGATGCGCTGAAGCTGGAGGATTCATTTCGTACTTTCGTTGGCGGCTGTCGCGTCATGGAGTCACCAAGGGGGTTTGGAGAGGCTGCGGGCTGGGCTGTTAGAAGACCGAGTGCGCACTGCAAGAGACTGGGTGTTTTAGGTTTACACAGCATATCCCAAACGGGGCATGCACGGAGTCGGTTGACAACCTTTGAGTGCGAGAACTTTCTTGGAGCGGTTTCAAATGGATTCGTTGATTAATAGCAGCAGCTGAGGCTGAAGCAAGGCGACTTGCTATTTAGGCTCAGTGGGTTTGGTCAGGTATGGGCATTAAGGCTTCTCATTTTGGTGTATGGGCATATTTTGTGGCGATGTCTGCCGCTGCATTATATCGAATGCCGTTGGGTACACATTCATGCGTGAGCAGAAGACAGCAGCAACTCATACGTGTCAACGTTCGGCGAGATTTTGAGGAGGCGTTTTTTGGGAGAGAAAAAGCTGCACAGGCAGCAGTTCTGCAATTTTTGCGGGGGACCCATCATAGCATCGGGTCTAGCATGTAAGGCAGGGATGCGTTCTATGCGTTTGACGTGGTGCACGCGAGAGTGCCAAGCAGCCAGTACGCCTTGTTCACTAAACCGCAGGAAGGACGTATTGGCAGCGATGCATTGTTGCAAAGAAACACCAACCTACGAAGCACCTGCAGGAGCATGCCTCCTGCTTGCGGCTGCTGATACCCTTCGCAGCAGTTTGAATTGACATTGGTGCATTCAACGTTGCAGACCGCGTAGGCAGTCCTCTTGCGTGCGTATTGCATGATGGAGACTGCCGAAATGCACCTATGTTGGTCCGAAGACACCACAGCGGGATCTGCTGGGAATCCATTGGCTTTGATAGTCGGTTGCTTGCGGAAACTGAATAGGATATTTGCAGTCCATTATACATCCTGACTGTGTTGGCAGGTTGGTGAGCTAGGGAGCGTGTCGGGCTTTGGGAGTGCTGTGGTACGAGTGGGTAGGGGAATGCAGTTGGCTACAACGCAGTGTGAGCACCATCACACAGAAAGTGCGCTTGGGTTTCACTAGCTACGAGCCTAGCTAGATAGCTCGTGGGGCAGTCCAGGACTCCCCTGTGGCTGTGCGGGGTAACGCCTGTTTTCCAGGACGGAAGAGAAGCTGCACATAAGTGAACTATTGCCCTGCTGTTGCATGTTTATGAAAGCAGTGACGCTCAGACAGCCTGCTGAATCAAGGTTAGTAGGTGCCTAACAACGGCACGCGGGGACCACCTGGATTCATGCATCACTCGCTGTTTTTACTCATCTACGGCACTAGCGTGCTGCATTTTGCACACGGCAGTGGGTCTCAGTGGAAACACCTCATGGCTTCTGTTGTTAGTTTCAGCAATAGCATTCGTGCAAGAGTATGTGTGCTGCGTTCCACACCTGTTTTGGTGTAGTTGCGGTATGGTGCTTAGGTTGGTCAGGCCGCCACCATAATGTGCACTCGTAACACGTCCAGCCCACGCCTTTGTCAACTTATGGTTTGGTGCTGAAGCCAGGTTGACAGTAGAGTGTTGCTTGTGCGTGACGTTAAACGCACTTCTGTTGAAGATGTTTAAGGGCGTGTGGAAATTTCCTCCTTATCTGAGGCACGTCTCTGTGGTAGTGAGGAGGCCGCTTGGAAGGAGGACAATAAATGCGTATGCAAGCGTTGTTCAGGTCGGACGGTGCGCCATTTTGTGTGCAGTATCATTTAGGTGTGTGTGGTTTCAAGGACGCGCATGTGGATGGGTGGTAGGTGAGGGAGTTGCATTTGTCTCTGTCTGGCTGCATGCTTGGTTGCATGGGTCGTTGCATGCAATGGGCTCAGACAGTGAGTGAATGTTCATGGTGCGCGGAATGTGCTGCGTGCATTTTTTGCTGGTGGTGGGGGTGTAGCTGCGGTCCGGTGCTTAGGTCTGTTGGTCAGGACACCACGATAATGTGCACTGGTAGCACGTCCAACACATGCCTTTGTCAACTTATGATTTGGTGCTGAAGCCAGGTTGACAGTAGAGTTTTGCTTGTGCGTGACGTCAAACGCACTTCTGTTGAGGATGTTTAATTGCGTGTGGAAATTTCCTCCTTATCTGAGGCACGTTTCTGTGGTAGTGAGGAGGCCGCTTGGGAGGAGGACAGTAAATGCGGATACAAGCGTTGTTCAGGTCGGACGGTGCGCCATTTTGTGTGCAGTATCATTTAGGTGTGTGTGGGTTTAAGGACGCGTATGTGGATGGGTGGTAGGTGAGGGAGTTGCATTTGTCTGTGTGGTTGCATGCTTGGTTATATGGGTGGTTGCATGCAATAGGCTCAGACAGTGAGTGGCGTTTCATGGTGCGCTGAAGGTGCGGGATGCATTTTGTACTGATGGTGACGCTGTAGCTGCAGTCCAGTGCTTAGGTCTGTTGGTTAGAACGTCACCATCATGTGCACTACTGGTAACACGTCCAACACATGCCTTTGTCAACTTATGATTTGGTGCTGAAGCCAGGTTGACAGTAGAGTTTTGCTTGTGCGTGACGTCAAACGCACTTCTGTTGAGGATGTTTAAGGGCGTGTGGAAATTTCCTCCTTATCTGAGGCACGTCTCTGTGGTAGTGAGGAGGCCGCTTGGAAGGAGGACAGTAAATGCGTATGCAAGCGTTGTTAAGGTCGGTCAGTGCGCCATTTTGTGTACAGTATCATTTAGGTGTGTGTGGTTTTAAGGACGCGCATGTGGATGGGTGGTAGGTGAGGGAGTTGCATTTGTCTCTGTCTGGCTGCATGCTTGGTTGCATGGGTCGTTGCATGCAATGGGCTCAGACAGTGAGTGGAGTTTCATGGTGCGCGGAATGTGCCGCGTGCATTTTTTGCTGGTGGTGGGGGTGTAGCTGCGGTCCGGTGCTTAGGTCTGTTGGTCAGGACACCACGATAATGTGCACTGGTAGCACGTCCAACACATGCCTTTGTCAACTTATGGTTTGGTGCTGAAGCCAGGTTGACAGTAGAGTTTTGCTTGTGCGTGACGTCAAACGCACTTCCGTTGAGGATGTTTAATTGCGTGTGGAAATTTCCTCCTTATCTGAGGCACGTCTCTGTGGTAGTGAGGAGGCCGCTTGAGAGGAGGACAGTAAATGCGGATACAAGCGTTGTTCAGATGGGGGAGTGCTCCATTTTGTGTGCAGTATCATTTAGGTGTGTGTGGTTTCAAGGACGCGCATGTGGATGGGTAGTAGGTGAGGGAGTTGCATTTGTCTGCGTCGTTGCATGCTTGGTTGCATGGGTCGTTGCACGCAATGCGCTTAGAAGGTGCGTACCTGTTCACGGTTCGTTGAGGCTGCGGGGTGCATTTTTTGCTTGTGGTGGCGGTGTAACTGCAGTCCGGTGCTTAGGTCCATTGGCCAGAAGCTCACCACCATGTAGACTACTGGTAACACGTCCAACACATGCCTTTGTCAACTTATGGTTTGGTGCTGAAGCCAGGTTGACAGTAGAGTTTTGCTTGTGCGTGAAGTCAAACGCGCTTCCGTTGAGAATGTTTAAGGGCGTGTGGAAATTTCCTCCTTATCTGAGGCACGTCTCTGTGGTAGTGAGGAGGCCGCTTGAGAGGAGGACAGTAAATGCGGATACAAGCGTTGTTCAGATGGGGGAGTGCTCCATTTTGTGTGCAGTATCATTTAGGTGTGTGTGGTTTCAAGGATGCGCATGTGGATGGGTAGTAGGTGAGGGAGTTGCATTTGTCTGCGTCGTTGCATGCTTGGTTGCATGGGTCGTTGCATGCAATGCGCTTAGAAGGTGCGTGCCTGTTCACGGTTCCTTGAGGCTGCGGGGTGCATTTTTTGCTGGTGGTGGCGGTGTAGCTGCAGTCCGGTGCTTAGGTCCATTGGCCAGAAGCTCACCACCATGTAGACTGCTGGTAACACGTCCAACACATGCCTTTGTCAACTTATGGTTTGGTGCTGAAGCCAGGTTGACAGCAGAGTTTTGCTTGTGCGTGACGTCAAACGCACTTCTGTTGAGGATGTTTAAGGGCGTGTGGAAATTTCCTCCTTATCTGAGGCACGTCTCTTTGGTAGTGAGGAGGCCGCTTGGAAGGAGGACAATAAATGCGGATACAAGCGTTGTTCAGATGGGGGAGTGCTCCATTTTGTGTGCAGTACCATTTAGGCGTGTGTGGCTTTAAGGACGCGCATGTGGATGGGTGGTAGGTGAGGGAGTTGCATTTGTCTGCGTCGTTGCATGCTTGGTTGCATGGGTCGTTGCACGCAATGCGCTTAGAAGGTGAGTACCTGTTCACGGTTCGTTGAGACTGCGGGGTGCATTTTTTGCTTGTGGTGGCGGTGTAGCTGCAGTCCGGTGCTTAGGTCCATTGGCCAGAAGCTCACCACCATGTAGACTACTGGTAACACGTCCAACACATGCCTTTGTCAACTTATGGTTTGGTGCTGAAGCCAGGTTGACAGTAGAGTTTTGCTTGTGCGTGACGTCAAACGCACTTCTGTTGAGGATGTTTAAGGGCGTGTGGAAATTTCCTCCTTATCTGAGGCACATCTCTGTGGTAGTGAGGAGGCCGCTTGGAAGGAGGACAATAAATGCGGATACAAGCGTTGTTCAGATTAGGCAGTGCTCCATTTTGAGTGCATTATCAGTTAGGCGTGTGTGGTTTTAAGGACGCGCATGTGGATGGGTGGTAGGTGAGGGAGTTGCATTTGTCTCTGTCTGGTTGCATGCTTGGTTAAATGGGTGGTTGCATGCAATAGGCTCAGACAGTGAGTGGAGTTTCATGGTGCGCTGAAGGTGCGGGATGCATTTTGTACTGATGGCGACGCTGTAGCTGCAGTCCGGTGCTTAGGCCTGTTGGTCAGAACGTCACCACCATGTGCACTGGTAACACGTCCAACACATGCCTTTGTCAACTTATGGTTTGGTGCTGAAGCCAGGTTGACAGTAGAGTTTTGCTTGTGCGTGAAGTCAAACGCACTTCTGTTGAGGATGTTTAATTGCGTGTGAGAATTTCCTCCTTATCTGAGGCACGTCTCTGTGGTAGTGAGGAGGCCGCTTGGGAGGAGGACAATAAATGCGGATGCAAGCGTTGTTAAGGTCGGTCAGTGCGCCATTTTCTGTGCAGTATCAGTTGGGTGTGTGTGGTTTTAAGGACATGCATGTGGATGGGTGGTAGGTGAGGGACCTGCATTTGTCTGTGTGGTTGCATGCTTGGTTGCATGGGTCGTTGCATGCAATGCGCTTAGAAGGTGCGTGCCTGTTCACGGTTCGTTGAGGCTGCGGGGTGCATTTTTTGCTTGTGGTGGCGGTGTAGCTGCAGTCCGGTGCTTAGGTCCATTGGCCAGAAGCTCACCACCATGTAGACTACTGGTAACACGTCCAACACATGCCTTTGTCAACTTATGGTTTGGTGCTGAAGCCAGGTTGACAGTAGAGTTTTGCTTGTGCGTGACGTCAAACGCACTTCTGTTGAGGATGTTTAATTGCGTGTGAGAATTTCCTCCTTATCTGAGGCACGTCTCTGTGGTAGTGAGGAGGCCGCTTGCGAGGAGGACAGTAAATGCGTATACAAGCGTTGTTCAGATGGGGGAGTGCTCCATTTTGTGTGCAGTACCATTTAGGCGTGTGTGGCGTTAAGGACCCGCATGTGCATGGGTAGTAGGTGAGGGAGTTGCATTTGTCTGCGTCGTTGCATGCTTGGTTGCATGGGTCGTTGCACGCAATGCGCTTAGAAGGTGAGTACCTGTTCACGGTTCGTTGAGGCTGCGGGGTGCATTTTTTGCTGGTGGTGGCGGTGTAGCTGCAGTCCGGTGCTTAGGTCCATTGGCCAGAAGCTCACCACCATGTAGACTACTGGTAACACGTCCAACACATGCCTTTGTCAACTTATGGTTTGGTGCTGAAGCCAGGTTGACAGTAGAGTTTTGCTTGTGCGTGACGTCAAACGCACTTCTGTTGAGGATGTTTAAGGGCGTGTGGAAATTTCCTCCTTATCTGAGGCACATCTCTGTGGTAGTGAGGAGGCCGCTTGGGAGGAGGACAATAAATGCGGATACAAGCGTTGTTCAGATGGGGGAGTGCTCCATTTTGAGTGCATTATCAGTTAGGCGTGTGTGGTTTTAAGGACGCGCATGTGGATGGGTGGTAGGTGAGGGAGTTGCATTTGTCTCTGTCTGGCTGCATGCTTGGTTGCATGGGTCGTTGCATGCAATGGGCTCAGACAGTGAGTGGAGTTTCATGGTGCGCGGAATGTGCTGCGTGCATTTTTTGCTGGTGGTGGGGGTGTAGCTGCAGTCCGGTGCTTAGGCCTGTTGGTCAGAACGTCACCACCATGTGCACTGGTAGCACGTCCAACACATGCCTTTGTCAACTTATGATTTGGTGCTGAAGCCAGGTTGACAGTAGAGTTTTGCTTGTGCGTGACGTTAAACGCACTTCTGTTGAGGATGTTTAAGGGCGTGTGGAAATTTCCTCCTTATCTGAGGCACGTCTCTGTGGTAGTGAGGAGGCCGCTTGGGAGGAGGACAATAAATGCGTATGCAAGCGTTGTTCAGGTCGGACGGTGCGCCATTTTGTGTGCATTATCAGTTAGGTGTGTGTGGTTTCAAGGACGCGCATGTGGATGGGTGGTAGGTGAGGGAGTTGCATTTGTCTGTGTGGTTGTATGCTTGGTTATATGGGTGGTTGCATGCAATAGGCTCAGACAGTGAGTGGAGTTTCATGGTGCACTGAAGGTGCGGGATGCATTTTGTACTGATGGTGACGCTGTAGCTGCAGTCCGGTGCTTAGGTCTGTTGGTTAGAACGTCACCACCATGTGCACTGGTAACACGTCCAACACATGCCTTTGTCAACTTATGATTTGGTGCTGAAGCCAGGTTGACAGTAGAGTTTTGCTTGTGCGTGACGTCAAACGCACTTCTGTTGAGGATGTTTAATTGCGTGTGGAAATTTCCTCCTTATCTGAGGCACGTCTCTGTGGTAGTGAGGAGGCCGCTTGGAAGGAGGACAATAAATGCGGATGCAAGCGTTGTTCAGGTCGGTCAGTGCGCCATTTTGTGTGCATTATCAGTTAGGTGTGTGTGGTTTTAAGGACATGCATGTGGATGGGTGGTAGGTGAGGGAGTTGCATTTGTCTGTGTGGTTGCATGCTTGGTTGGGCGGTTCCTTGCATGCAATGCGCTTAGAAGGTGAGTACCTGTTCACGGTTCGTTGAGGCTGCGGGATGCACTTTGTACTGATGGTGGCGGTGTAGCTGCAGTCCGGTGCTTAGGCCTGTTGGTCAGAACGTCACCACCATGTGCACTGGTAGCACGTCCAACA
This sequence comes from Eimeria praecox, assembly GCA_963920595.1. NCBI lineage: Eukaryota > Apicomplexa > Conoidasida > Eucoccidiorida > Eimeriidae > Eimeria > Eimeria praecox. The sequence goes on from OY986952.1 coordinate 2,920,659, forward strand.
CATGCCTTTGTCAACTTATGATTTGGTGCTGAAGCCAGGTTGACAGTAGAGTTTTGCTTGTGCGTGACGTCAAACGCACTTCTGTTGAGGATGTTTAAGGGCGTGTGGAAATTTCCTCCTTATCTGAGGCACGTCTCTGTGGTAGTGAGGAGGCCGCTTGCGAGGAGGACAGTAAATGCGTATACAAGCGTTGTTCAGATGGGGGAGTGCTCCATTTTGTGTGCAGTACCATTTAGGCGTGTGTGGCGTTAAGGACCCGCATGTGCATGGGTAGTAGGTGAGGGAGTTGCATTTGTCTGCGTCGTTGCATGCTTGGTTGCATGGGTCGTTGCATGCAATGCGCTTAGAAGGTGCGTGCCTGTTCACGGTTCGTTGAGGCTGCGGGGTGCATTTTTTGCTGGTGGTGGCGGTGTAGCTGCAGTCCGGTGCTTAGGTCCATTGGCCAGAAGCTCACCACCATGTAGACTACTGGTAACACGTCCAACACATGCCTTTGTCAACTTATGGTTTGGTGCTGAAGCCAGGTTGACAGTAGAGTTTTGCTTGTGCGTGACGTCAAACGCACTTCTGTTGAGGATGTTTAAGGGCGTGTGGAAATTTCCTCCTTATCTGAGGCACATCTCTGTGGTAGTGAGGAGGCCGCTTGGAAGGAGGACAATAAATGCGGATACAAGCGTTGTTCAGATTAGGCAGTGCTCCATTTTGAGTGCATTATCAGTTAGGCGTGTGTGGTTTCAAGGACGCGCATGTGGATGGGTGGTAGGTGAGGGAGTTGCATTTGTCTCTGTCTGGCTGCATGCTTGGTTGCATGGGTCGTTGCATGCAATGGGCTCAGACAGTGAGTGGAGTTTCATGGTGCGCGGAATGTGCTGCGTGCATTTTTTGCTGGTGGTGGGGGTGTAGCTGCAGTCCTGTGCTTAGGCCTGTTGGTCAGAACGTCACCACCATGTGCACTGGTAACACGTCCAACACATGCCTTTGTCAACTTATGATTTGGTGCTGAAGCCAGGTTGACAGTAGAGTTTTGCTTGTGCGTGACGTTAAACGCACTTCTGTTGAGGATGTTTAAGGGCGTGTGGAAATTTCCTCCTTATCTGAGGCACGTCTCTGTGGTAGTGAGGAGGCCGCTTGGGAGGAGGACAATAAATGCGTATGCAAGCGTTGTTCAGGTCGGACGGTGCGCCATTTTGTGTGCAGTATCATTTAGGTGTGTGCGGTTTCAAGGACGCGCATGTGGATGGGTGGTAGGTGAGGGAGTTGCATTTGTCTGTGTGGTTGTATGCTTGGTTATATGGGTGGTTGCATGCAATAGGCTCAGACAGTGAGTGGAGTTTCATGGTGCACTGAAGGTGCGGGATGCATTTTGTACTGATGGTGACGCTGTAGCTGCAGTCCGGTGCTTAGGTCTGTTGGTTAGAACGTCACCACCATGTGCACTGGTAACACGTCCAACACATGCCTTTGTCAACTTATGATTTGGTGCTGAAGCCAGGTTGACAGTAGAGTTTTGCTTGTGCGTGACGTCAAACGCACTTCTGTTGAGGATGTTTAAGGGCGTGTGGAAATTTCCTCCTTATCTGAGGCACGTCTCTGTGGTAGTGAGGAGGCCGCTTGGAAGGAGGACAATAAATGCGGATGCAAGCGTTGTTCAGGTCGGTCAGTGCGCCATTTTGTGTGCATTATCAGTTAGGTGTGTGTGGTTTTAAGGACATGCATGTGGATGGGTGGTAGGTGAGGGAGTTGCATTTGTCTGTGTGGTTGCATGCTTGGTTGGGCGGTTCCTTGCATGCAATGCGCTTAGAAGGTGAGTACCTGTTCACGGTTCGTTGAGGCTGCGGGATGCACTTTATACTGATGGTGGCGGTGTAGCTGCAGTCCGGTGCTTAGGCCTGTTGGTCAGAACGTCACCACCATGTGCACTGGTAGCACGTCCAACACATGCCTTTGTCAACTTATGATTTGGTGCTGAAGCCAGGTTGACAGTAGAGTTTTGCTTGTGCGTGACGTCAAACGCACTTCTGTTGAGAATGTTTAAGGGCGTGTGGAAATTTCCTCCTTATCTGAGGCACGTCTCTGTGGTAGTGAGGAGGCCGCTTGCGAGGAGGACAGTAAATGCGTATACAAGCGTTGTTCAGATGGGGGAGTGCTCCATTTTGTGTGCAGTACCATTTAGGCGTGTGTGGCGTTAAGGACCCGCATGTGCATGGGTAGTAGGTGAGGGAGTTGCATTTGTCTGCGTCGTTGCATGCTTGGTTGCATGGGTCGTTGCATGCAATGCGCTTAGAAGGTGCGTGCCTGTTCACGGTTCGTTGAGGCTGCGGGGTGCATTTTTTGCTGGTGGTGGCGGTGTAGCTGCAGTCCGGTGCTTAGGTCCATTGGCCAGAAGCTCACCACCATGTAGACTACTGGTAACACGTCCAACACATGCCTTTGTCAACTTATGGTTTGGTGCTGAAGCCAGGTTGACAGTAGAGTTTTGCTTGTGCGTGACGTCAAACGCACTTCTGTTGAGGATGTTTAAGGGCGTGTGGAAATTTCCTCCTTATCTGAGGCACATCTCTGTGGTAGTGAGGAGGCCGCTTGGAAGGAGGACAATAAATGCGGATACAAGCGTTGTTCAGATTAGGCAGTGCTCCATTTTGAGTGCATTATCAGTTAGGCGTGTGTGGTTTCAAGGACGCGCATGTGGATGGGTGGTAGGTGAGGGAGTTGCATTTGTCTCTGTCTGGCTGCATGCTTGGTTGCATGGGTCGTTGCATGCAATGGGCTCAGACAGTGAGTGGAGTTTCATGGTGCGCGGAATGTGCTGCGTGCATTTTTTGCTGGTGGTGGGGGTGTAGCTGCAGTCCTGTGCTTAGGCCTGTTGGTCAGAACGTCACCACCATGTGCACTGGTAACACGTCCAACACATGCCTTTGTCAACTTATGATTTGGTGCTGAAGCCAGGTTGACAGTAGAGTTTTGCTTGTGCGTGACGTTAAACGCACTTCTGTTGAGGATGTTTAAGGGCGTGTGGAAATTTCCTCCTTATCTGAGGCACGTCTCTGTGGTAGTGAGGAGGCCGCTTGGGAGGAGGACAATAAATGCGTATGCAAGCGTTGTTCAGGTCGGACGGTGCGCCATTTTGTGTGCAGTATCATTTAGGTGTGTGCGGTTTCAAGGACGCGCATGTGGATGGGTGGTAGGTGAGGGAGTTGCATTTGTCTGTGTGGTTGTATGCTTGGTTATATGGGTGGTTGCATGCAATAGGCTCAGACAGTGAGTGGAGTTTCATGGTGCACTGAAGGTGCGGGATGCATTTTGTACTGATGGTGACGCTGTAGCTGCAGTCCGGTGCTTAGGTCTGTTGGTTAGAACGTCACCACCATGTGCACTGGTAACACGTCCAACACATGCCTTTGTCAACTTATGATTTGGTGCTGAAGCCAGGTTGACAGTAGAGTTTTGCTTGTGCGTGACGTCAAACGCACTTCTGTTGAGGATGTTTAAGGGCGTGTGGAAATTTCCTCCTTATCTGAGGCACGTCTCTGTGGTAGTGAGGAGGCCGCTTGGAAGGAGGACAATAAATGCGGATGCAAGCGTTGTTCAGGTCGGTCAGTGCGCCATTTTGTGTGCATTATCAGTTAGGTGTGTGTGGTTTTAAGGACATGCATGTGGATGGGTGGTAGGTGAGGGAGTTGCATTTGTCTGTGTGGTTGCATGCTTGGTTGGGCGGTTCCTTGCATGCAATGCGCTTAGAAGGTGAGTACCTGTTCACGGTTCGTTGAGGCTGCGGGATGCACTTTATACTGATGGTGGCGGTGTAGCTGCAGTCCGGTGCTTAGGCCTGTTGGTCAGAACGTCACCACCATGTGCACTGGTAGCACGTCCAACACATGCCTTTGTCAACTTATGATTTGGTGCTGAAGCCAGGTTGACAGTAGAGTTTTGCTTGTGCGTGACGTCAAACGCACTTCTGTTGAGAATGTTTAAGGGCGTGTGGAAATTTCCTCCTTATCTGAGGCACGTCTCTGTGGTAGTGAGGAGGCCGCTTGCGAGGAGGACAGTAAATGCGTATACAAGCGTTGTTCAGATGGGGGAGTGCTCCATTTTGTGTGCAGTACCATTTAGGCGTGTGTGGCGTTAAGGACCCGCATGTGCATGGGTAGTAGGTGAGGGAGTTGCATTTGTCTGCGTCGTTGCATGCTTGGTTGCATGGGTCGTTGCATGCAATGCGCTTAGAAGGTGCGTGCCTGTTCACGGTTCGTTGAGGCTGCGGGGTGCATTTTTTGCTGGTGGTGGCGGTGTAGCTGCAGTCCGGTGCTTAGGTCCATTGGCCAGAAGCTCACCACCATGTAGACTACTGGTAACACGTCCAACACATGCCTTTGTCAACTTATGGTTTGGTGCTGAAGCCAGGTTGACAGTAGAGTTTTGCTTGTGCGTGACGTCAAACGCACTTCTGTTGAGGATGTTTAAGGGCGTGTGGAAATTTCCTCCTTATCTGAGGCACATCTCTGTGGTAGTGAGGAGGCCGCTTGGAAGGAGGACAATAAATGCGGATACAAGCGTTGTTCAGATTAGGCAGTGCTCCATTTTGAGTGCATTATCAGTTAGGCGTGTGTGGTTTCAAGGACGCGCATGTGGATGGGTGGTAGGTGAGGGAGTTGCATTTGTCTCTGTCTGGCTGCATGTTTGGTTGCGCGGTTCCTTGCATGCAATGCGCTTAGAAGGTGAGTACCTGTTCACGGTTCGTTGAGGCTGCGGGATGCATTTTTTGCTGGTCGTGGCGGTGTAGCTGCAGTCCTGTGCTTAGGCCTGTTGGTCAGAACGTCACCACCATGTGCACTGGTAACACGTCCAACACATGCCTTTGTCAACTTATGGTTTGGTGCTGAAGCCAGGTTGACAGTAGAGTTTTGCTTGTGCGTGACGTCAAACGCACTCCTGTTGAGGAGATTTGAGGGGCTCTGGAAATTTCCTCCTTATCTGAGGCACGTCTCTGTGGTAGTGAGGAGGCTGGAAGGAGGACAGTAAACGCGGATGCAACCGTTGGGAACGCCGAGCGGCGCGCCATATTGCGTGCAGTATCGATTATGCAGGTGTGTTTTAAAGGATGTGCATGTGTAGTATACGTGGTAGGTGGAGTTGCATTTGTCTCTGTCTTGTTGCATGCTTGCTTGGGTGGGCGGTAGTGTACGATCCTTTTCAGGCAATGCGTGGTTGTGGACGATGCGCTGAAGCTGGGGTTGCATTTTGTACTTTCGCTGGCGGCTGTAGCGTCATGGAGTAACCAAGGGGGTTTGGGGAGTCTGCGCGTTGGGCGCTTAGAAGGCGGAGTGCGCGCCCCGAGCGATTGAGTGTTTTAGGTTTACACAGCACGGCCCAAGAGGGGCATTTACGCAGTCGGTACACAGCCTTTGAGTGCAAGAACGTTCTTGGGGCGGTTTCAAATGGATTCGTTGATTAATAGCAGCAGCTCTGGCTAAGCCAAGGCGACCTGCTATCTAGGCTCAGTGCCTTTGGCCAGATATGGGCATTAAGGCTTTTTACTTTGGTGTGTGCACGTCGTTTGTGGCGATGTCTGCCGCTGCATTATATCGAATGTCGCTGGGTTTGCATTCATCCATTCACACCTGCCAACATTGTCTACAGCAGGCGACAGTCTGGGGAAGCGTCTTTTGGAAAAGAGAAAGCTGCAGGCGCATCGCCTCTGCAGGTTTTGCGGGGGCCCATTATAGCGTCTCGCCTACCGTGTGAGCAAGGGATGCGTCGTACGTGTTTCATATGGTGAGCGCGCGAGTGGCAAGCAGTTGGTACGGCTTTTCACTAGAACGCGGGAAGCGCGTATTGGCATTGATGCACTGTTGCAGACGAACACCAACCCACCCAGCACCTTCAAGAGCATGCGGCCTGCATGCGGCTGCTGTTGCCCATCCAGCAGTGTGAATTGGCATTGGTGTAGTTAGCGGTGCAGGCTGGGTGCGAAGCCCTGTTGCATGCGATGTGCATTATGGCAGCTGCTGAAATGCGCATGGGTTTGCTTAGAAGACACCACAGCGGGGACTGTTAGCAACGCACTAGCTTTGGTGGCAGTTTGCCTGTGGAAGCTCAAGTGGAGGCTTGTATTCCATGTTATTGCATGGCCGTGGTGGCAGGTTGGTGGGGTAAGGAGCGCGTCGAGCTTGGGAGTGCTGTGCGGCAACTGGACATGTGTCTACAACGCAGTATGAGCACCATAACCACAGCGAGTGCGTTCTGCGTTGCGCTTTTACTTTCTTCGACTCCAGCTAGGTACCTCCTGGTGCTGTGCAGGACTCTCCTGGGGCGTTGCGAAGGAAAGACTGCTTGCCTGGGCTGAAGAGAAACTCTGGTTAGGAGTGAACTATTGCCATGCTGAGCACCTTTGTGAAAACAGTAGCGGCCATGCAGCATGCTTAGTCAAGGCTTGCAGGCGCTCAACGACGGCAAGCGGGGAGTCTCTGGAGTCGGGCATCACTTTTTTGGGTGTTTAGCTACAGCGCTAGAGTGCGGCATTTCGCACACGACAGTGCGTATCAGTGGAAATACCTAACGGTTTTGACTGTCGGTGATGGTAAGGTGCGCGCGTCTCTGCAAGAGCATGTGTGCTGTGATTGATGCCTGCTTTCCTGTAATTGCGACATGGGGTTAGGTCCGTTGGTCAGCACGCCACCAACATGTGCACCGGTGAGACATCAAGCGTACGCCTTCGTCAAATCATTATTTGGTGCTGAAGCCAAATTCACAGTAGATTTTTTTTGCATGGCCAACAACACACTCCCGTTTAGGAACACTGCGGGGTGCCGATGTTTTCTCTTTGGCTGATTCACACATGTTTGGTAGCGCGTAAGCCATTTGGGAGGAGGAGAGTAAATGCATATGCAGTGGTTGTGGAGGTCACGCATCATGCCATTTCTTGGGCGATCAAGCAGGTGTGGGTGGTTTCGAGGAAGCGGATGTGCATGTGTGATAAGTAAGTTGCAGTTGGCTGTGGGGTTGCATGTTTGCATGCATGTATTGTAGTGTACAATTTGCTACAGCCGGTAGGTAGATCTCAACAGTGCGCTGAAGGTGTGGGATGTGGTGCCTCCTGGCGGTGTCGTTGCGGTATGGCGCTGAGTTCCGTTGGCCAACAGGCCACCCGCATGTGCGCCGGTAAGAATTAAGACGTACGCCTTTATTAAATGATGATTTGGTGGTGAAGGCAGATTCTCAATAACGTTTTGTTGACCGACTTAAAACCGCTTACTCGTCTTCAGGAGCATTGAGGGCGCATTCATGTTTTCTCTTTGTCTGAGCCGCACATCTGCGTAAGCGCGAAGGCCGTTTGGAAAGAGGGGAGTAAAGGCGGATCCAACCGTTATGCGGGTCGAACACTCGAACACTGCGACATTTTGTGCGCGATCAAGTAGCTGTGGATGTTTTCCAGGCTGCGCCTGTCCATGTGTGGTCAGCTATAGAGTTGCATGTGGCTGTGTTGTTGCATGCTTCCTTTCACATGCCGTAGTGTCCAATGCGCTACATGCAGTGAGTAGATGCTAGCGGCTTGCTGAACCTGCAGAATGTCTTCTCTTCTATCGGCTGGGGCTATGGCGTCGGCGGCGTGCCACGAGGGTTTGGACAAGGTGACCGGCGAGCCCGTAGAATGCATTATGTGTGGTGCGACCCATTCGGCGTTTTAATAAGGTTTTACACGCCATAGAGCAAGCGAGGTGCATGGAAGTCTGTTCACAACCTTTGGTGCGAGAGATCTCCTGCACTGGAATCTTATGGATGCGTTTATTCATAGCACCACTTGAGGCTAAAGCGAGGCCATTTGCTGGTTTGGCTCAGTGAGTTGGGACAGGCACGGGCGTTGAAGTTTTTTACTTCGGTGTATGGGCCTCTTCCGTGGCAATTTGCGCCGCTGCGTTAAGTCGAATATTAGCTGTGTAGGCATTCTTGCGTGGGCGAAAGACATGAGCCATTCACACCTGCCAGCATTGTCTACAGCAGGCGACAGTCTGGGGAAGCGTCTTTTGGAAAAGAGAAAGCTGCAGGCGCATCGCCTCTGCAGGTTTTGCGGGGGCCCATTATAGCGTCTCGCCTACTGTGTGAGCAAGCGATGCGTCGTACGTGTTTCATATGGTGAGCGCGCGAGTGGCAAGCAGTCGGTACGGCTTTTCACTAGAACGCGGGAAGCGCGTATTGGCATTGATGCACTGTTGCAGACGAACACCAACCCACCCAGCACCTTCAAGAGCATGCGGCCTGCATGCGGCTGCTGTTGCCCATCCAGCAGTGTGAATCGGCATTGGTGTAGTTAGCGGTGCAGGCTGGGTGCGAAGCCCTGTTGCATGCGATGTGCATTATGGCAGCTGCTGAAATGCGCATGGGTTTGCTTAGAAGACACCACAGCGGGGACTGTTAGCAACGCACTAGCTTTGGTGGCAGTTTGCCTGTGGAAGCTCAAGTGGAGACTTGTATTCCATGTTATTGCATGGCCGTGGTGGCAGGTTGGTGGGGTAAGGAGCGCGTCGAGCTTGGGAGTGCTGTGCGGCAACTGGACATGTGTCTACAACGCAGTATGAGCACCATAACCACAGCGAGTGCGTTCTGCGTTGCGCTTTTACTTTCTTCGACTCCAGCTAGGTACCTCCTGGTGCTGTGCAGGACGCTCCTGGGGCGTTGCGAAGGAAAGACTGCTTGCCTGGGCTGAAGAGAAACTCTGGTTAGGAGTGAACTATTGCCATGCTGAGCACCTTTGTGAAAACAGTAGCGGCCATGCAGCATGCTTAGTCAAGGCTTGCAGGCGCTCAACGACGGCAAGCGGGGAGTCTCTGGAGTCGGGCATCACTTTTTTGGGTGTTTAGCTACAGCGCTAGAGTGCGGCATTTCGCACACGACAGTGCGTATCAGTGGAAATACCTAACGGTTTTGACTGTCGGTGATGGTAAGGTGCGCGCGTCTCTGCAAGAGCATGTGTGCTGTGATTGATGCCTGCTTTCCTGTAATTGCGACATGGGGTTAGGTCCGTTGGTCAGCACGCCACCAACATGTGCACCGGTGAGACATCAAGCGTACGCCTTCGTCAAATCATTATTTGGTGCTGAAGCCAAATTCACAGTAGATTTTTTTTGCATGGCCAACAACACACTCCCGTTTAGGAACACTGCGGGGTGCCGATGTTTTCTCTTTGGCTGATTCACACATGTTTGGTAGCGCGTAAGCCATTTGGGAGGAGGAGAGTAAATGCATATGCAGTGGTTGTGGAGGTCACGCATCATGCCATTTCTTGGGCGATCAAGCAGGTGTGGGTGGTTTCGAGGAAGCGGATGTGCATGTGTGATAAGTAAGTTGCAGTTGGCTGTGGGGTTGCATGTTTGCATGCATGTATTGTAGTGTACAATTTGCTACAGCCGGTAGGTAGATCTCAACAGTGCGCTGAAGGTGTGGGATGTGGTGCCTCCTGGCGGTGTCGTTGCGGTATGGCGCTGAGTTCCGTTGGCCAACAGGCCACCCGCATGTGCGCCGGTAAGAATTAAGACGTACGCCTTTATTAAATGATGATTTGGTGGTGAAGGCAGATTCTCAATAACGTTTTGTTGACCGACTTAAAACCGCTTACTCGTCTTCAGGAGCATTGAGGGCGCATTCATGTTTTCTCTTTGTCTGAGCCGCACATCTGCGTAAGCGCGAAGGCCGTTTGGAAAGAGGGGAGTAAAGGCGGATCCAACCGTTATGCGGGTCGAACACTCGAACACTGCGACATTTTGTGCGCGATCAAGTAGCTGTGGATGTTTTCCAGGCTGCGCCTGTCCATGTGTGGTCAGCTATAGAGTTGCATGTGGCTGTGTTGTTGCATGCTTCCTTTCACATGCCGTAGTGTCCAATGCGCTACATGCAGTGAGTAGATGCTAGCGGCTTGCTGAACCTGCAGAATGTCTTCTCTTCTATCGGCTGGGGCTATGGCGTCGGCGGCGTGCCACGAGGGTTTGGACAAGGTGACCGGCGAGCCCGTAGAATGCATTATGTGTGGTGCGACCCATTCGGCGTTTTAATAAGGTTTTACACGCCATAGAGCAAGCGAGGTGCATGGAAGTCTGTTCACAACCGTTGGTGCGAGAGATCTCCTGCACTGGAATCTTATGGATGCGTTTATTCATAGCACCACTTGAGGCTAAAGCGAGGCCATTTGCTGGTTTGGCTCAGTGAGTTGGGACAGGCACGGGCGTTGAAGTTTTTTACTTCGGTGTATGGGCCTCTTCCGTGGCAATTTGCGCCGCTGCGTTAAGTCGAATATTAGCTGTGTAGGCATTCTTGCGTGGGCGAAAGACATGAGCCATTCACACCTGCCAGCATTGTCTACAGCAGGCGACAGTCTGGGGAAGCGTCTTTTGGAAAAGAGAAAGCTGCAGGCGCATCGCCTCTGCAGGTTTTGCGGGGGCCCATTATAGCGTCTCGCCTACTGTGTGAGCAAGCGATGCGTCGTACGTGTTTCATATGGTGAGCGCGCGAGTGGCAAGCAGTCGGTACGGCTTTTCACTAGAACGCGGGAAGCGCGTATTGGCATTGATGCACTGTTGCAGACGAACACCAACCCACCCAGCACCTTCAAGAGCATGCGGCCTGCATGCGGCTGCTGTTGCCCATCCAGCAGTGTGAATCGGCATTGGTGTAGTTAGCGGTGCAGGCTGGGTGCGAAGCCCTGTTGCATGCGATGTGCATTATGGCAGCTGCTGAAATGCGCATGGGTTTGCTTAGAAGACACCACAGCGGGGACTGTTAGCAACGCACTAGCTTTGGTGGCAGTTTGCCTGTGGAAGCTCAAGTGGAGACTTGTATTCCATGTTATTGCATGGCCGTGGTGGCAGGTTGGTGGGGTAAGGAGCGCGTCGAGCTTGGGAGTGCTGTGCGGCAACTGGACATGTGTCTACAACGCAGTATGAGCACCATAACCACAGCGAGTGCGTTCTGCGTTGCGCTTTTACTTTCTTCGACTCCAGCTAGGTACCTCCTGGTGCTGTGCAGGACGCTCCTGGGGCGTTGCGAAGGAAAGACTGCTTGCCTGGGCTGAAGAGAAACTCTGGTTAGGAGTGAACTATTGCCATGCTGAGCACCTTTGTGAAAACAGTAGCGGCCATGCAGCATGCTTAGTCAAGGCTTGCAGGCGCTCAACGACGGCAAGCGGGGAGTCTCTGGAGTCGGGCATCACTTTTTTGGGTGTTTAGCTACAGCGCTAGAGTGCGGCATTTCGCACACGACAGTGCGTATCAGTGGAAATACCTAACGGTTTTGACTGTCGGTGATGGTAAGGTGCGCGCGTCTCTGCAAGAGCATGTGTGCTGTGATTGATGCCTGCTTTCCTGTAATTGCGACATGGGGTTAGGTCCGTTGGTCAGCACGCCACCAACATGTGCACCGGTGAGACATCAAGCGTACGCCTTCGTCAAATCATTATTTGGTGCTGAAGCCAAATTCACAGTAGATTTTTTTTGCATGGCCAACAACACACTCCCGTTTAGGAACACTGCGGGGTGCCGATGTTTTCTCTTTGGCTGATTCACACATGTTTGGTAGCGCGTAAGCCATTTGGGAGGAGGAGAGTAAATGCATATGCAGTGGTTGTGGAGGTCACGCATCATGCCATTTCTTGGGCGATCAAGCAGGTGTGGGTGGTTTCGAGGAAGCGGATGTGCATGTGTGATAAGTAAGTTGCAGTTGGCTGTGGGGTTGCATGTTTGCATGCATGTATTGTAGTGTACAATTTGCTACAGCCGGTAGGTAGATCTCAACAGTGCGCTGAAGGTGTGGGATGTGGTGCCTCCTGGCGGTGTCGTTGCGGTATGGCGCTGAGTTCCGTTGGCCAACAGGCCACCCGCATGTGCGCCGGTAAGAATTAAGACGTACGCCTTTATTAAATGATGATTTGGTGGTGAAGGCAGATTCTCAATAACGTTTTGTTGACCGACTTAAAACCGCTTACTCGTCTTCAGGAGCATTGAGGGCGCATTCATGTTTTCTCTTTGTCTGAGCCGCACATCTGCGTAAGCGCGAAGGCCGTTTGGAAAGAGGGGAGTAAAGGCGGATCCAACCGTTATGCGGGTCGAACACTCGAACACTGCGACATTTTGTGCGCGATCAAGTAGCTGTGGATGTTTTCCAGGCTGCGCCTGTCCATGTGTGGTCAGCTATAGAGTTGCATGTGGCTGTGTTGTTGCATGCTTCCTTTCACATGCCGTAGTGTCCAATGCGCTACATGCAGTGAGTAGATGCTAGCGGCTTGCTGAACCTGCAGAATGTCTTCTCTTCTATCGGCTGGGGCTATGGCGTCGGCGGCGTGCCACGAGGGTTTGGACAAGGTGACCGGCGAGCCCGTAGAATGCATTATGTGTGGTGCGACCCATTCGGCGTTTTAATAAGGTTTTACACGCCATAGAGCAAGCGAGGTGCATGGAAGTCTGTTCACAACCGTTGGTGCGAGAGATCTCCTGCACTGGAATCTTATGGATGCGTTTATTCATAGCACCACTTGAGGCTAAAGCGAGGCCATTTGCTGGTTTGGCTCAGTGAGTTGGGACAGGCACGGGCGTTGAAGTTTTTTACTTCGGTGTATGGGCCTCTTCCGTGGCAATTTGCGCCGCTGCGTTAAGTCGAATATTAGCTGTGTAGGCATTCTTGCGTGGGCGAAAGACATGAGCCATTCACACCTGCCAGCATTGTCTACAGCAGGCGACAGTCTGGGGAAGCGTCTTTTGGAAAAGAGAAAGCTGCAGGCGCATCGCCTCTGCAGGTTTTGCGGGGGCCCATTATAGCGTCTCGCCTACCGTGTGAGCAAGCGATGCGTCGTACGTGTTTCATATGGTGAGCGCGCGAGTGGCAAGCATTGCGCTGTGATTGATGCCTGCTTTCCTGTAATTGCGACATGGGGTTAGTTCCATTGGCCAACACGCCACGAGCATGTGCACCGGTGAGACGTCAAGCCTACACCTTCGTCAAATCATTATTTGGTGCTGTAGCCAAATTCACAGTAGATTTTTTTGCATGGCCTCCAACGCACTCCCGTCTAGGAACACTGCGGGGTGCCGATGTTTTCTCTTTGGCTGATTCACACATGTTTGGTAGCGCGTAAGCCATTTGGGAGGAGGAGAGTAAATGCATATGCAGTGGTTGTGGAGGTCACGCATCATGCCATTTCTTGGGCGATCAAGCAGGTGTGGGTGGTTTCGAGGAAGCGGATGTGCATGTGTGATAAGTAAGTAAGTTGCAGTTGGCTGTGGGGTTGCATGTTTGCATGCATGTATCATAGTGTACAATTCGCTACAGCCGGTAGGTAGATCTCAACAGTGCGCTGAAGGTGTGGGATGTGGTGCCTCCTGGCGTCGTCCACTTTAAATCGCTGACTGCTACAGCGTGCAATCCCATCGAATGCTCCATGGGATGGCAGCGCCTACCAGGCAGCTAATTCGTGTAACTTCTTTACAACCGGTGCCTGAGGTTCTCGACTAGAACCCATGCATTACGGGCGTTTGCTATTGCACCAGGTCAACTGAGCTTTGCATGTGCTTTGCGGTATGCAGGCACTTTGCCGAAACATTGGCGCTTGCTGTGTTTGCTTCCAAAAGCAGAGGTTTCTTGGTGAATATGGTGGGAATGGTCCAGGACTGGCTGGGGAACTAACCACTTTAGATCTGTGGTGCAAGTGCATGTTCGCTGCGACGTTTCTGAAATCCGCGGCGTTTTGCCACTGAGCAGTTCTCGAATGTGCCTTGGCGTTTATCATGCGGTGGCATGCGCCTTATCGAAGTTCTTGTTCAGCTTTATGTGGGCGGGCCAGTTGGTGCTGGCACCCCACAGAATCCGTCCCCGGGTTTCTGCAAAATGGCCGTTGCCCTGTTTGGAGAGTTGCTGGCACCGGTGTGCAGGCTGCACAGATTTCATTCGATTTCAGAAGAGCGTCCCGCTGCAGCAGCTTCTACGTCGCGGCTGCTTGGGCAGTGCAGAAGGGATACGCTCTTGGTACACTGGCGAAAATTTATTTAGTGTGCTTGTCGCGTAGCAGGGATGCTGCAGGGCTACAAGCAGACTTCGACGCATCTGTGTCAGCATCAAGTGGCTGCTTATTCGGTGCTCTGCGTGGAAACCGTCATACTGCAATAGTTTGTGGATAGCTCTAATACACACGAAGCTAGCGGATGAACACTCATGAAATACGCGTATATGTAGCAAAGCATGATACAGGAAGTAAGAAGGTTCCCCAGCATTGCTTTGAATGCCTGGCTGTTCCACAGCATGCATATCTGCGTGCAAGTGTAGAGCGAATTGGGAGTTCAAGACAATGAACGTTGAAAGTGATTGATCGTGTGCACAGCTTGGCTAGCTGTACGGTGAGCATTCGACAAGCGTTCGAAAATTGAGTTCATGATGTGCCAGCATTTGGGTTGCCTTGTGCTCTTTTCCAGTGGTTCGCACGTGCACAATGTACCAGCTAGAGGAACAAGCATGAGATATTCCGTGGAATTGAAGGGAGTGAGCCGCCAGCACATCGAAATTTCGGGTGCAGCTGCACTGGCCTAGAAGCAGTGTGGCTGTCGACTGCTGTCTGCATATTTTAAGCTGCAGTTCGTTTGGCATGGTAGAGGCGTAAACGCACATTGTTTTTGAAGTGAAGGGCCGGCTGGTTCACCGCACCCATGAGATTTGTGTTGTTCTCCGCATAACGCATTCGGGCTCCACAATGTAGCTTTTGTTGATCCGAGTCATGCGTTGCTTGAGGAATGTTAGTCATTTTTGTTGGAGTATCTGGGAGCTGAGATGGCAGAAGATGACGGGGAGATACCCTTCTACTTGTTGGTGCGGCAGCATGTTGATAAGCCGTGGTGATTTGAACATTCTTAAACTCGGTGACCACAGTTGGTAAGCTGGGGGTAGAGCGTTATTAAGCTTTAAATTGGCTTGTCGAGGAGATCACGAGCACGCGGTGCTCCTGGTGCAGACGCGTCAATGCGCGAAAAATAGTTGAGAGGAGTTCCCGACACATTCGCAGATGCAGGCCTGCGTGGGCGAGAGTTCGCAGCCACCCAAGCCTGCCAGCGCTGCTTACCATGGGCGAGATTCTGGGGAGGCGTTTTGTGGAAGGTTGAACGCTGCACCAGCAGGACCTCCGCAGGTTTTCCGGGGGACCCACTATAGCGCCGACACGACCGTGTGAGGCAGGGATGCGTCCAACGCGTTTCACATGATGCACGCGAAAGCGCCAAGCAGCCTGTACGCCTTTTCACTAAAGACGGGAAGCACATAGTGGCAGCGATACGATGTTGCAAAGAAACATCAACCCACCCAGGAACTTCACGAACATGCCTCCTGCATGCGGATTCTGAGGCCTTCCGCTGTGTGTAAATTGACTTTGGTGTATTTAATGTTGCAGGCTGCGGGCGAGGATCTGTTGCGTGCGATTTACAATGCGGCAACTACTACAATGAGCATGTGTCTGCTTCAATGGCACTACAGTGGGAACGGTTGAACGCCCACAGCTTTAGTGGTCATTTGCGTGGAAGCTGAATTGGATATTCGCATGGCTTGTTATTTCCATCGCTGTGTTGGCATGTTGATGGGGCAAGCAGCGTGTCGGTTTTGGGCGTGCTGTGCCACAACTGGATAGGGGAATGCAGCTGCCTGCCATGCAGTATGAGCACCATCACACAGAAAACGCCTTGCCTTTATAGTTTCTACAAGCCTAGCTAGGTAGCCCCTGGGGCCGCCCAGGACGTTCCTGTGGCTTTGTGAAGGAATGCATGCTTTCCTGGACTGGGAACTCTAGACAGAAGTGAACGATTGCCGTGTTGTAACACTTTTGTGAAAGCAGTGATGCTCAATGAGCATACTTAGTCAAGGCTTGCAAGCGCTTAGCAACGGCAAGCGGGGAGGTTCTGGAATCGGGCATCGCTCGTTGTGGGTGTTCAGCTACGGCACTAGCATGCGGCATTTCGCACACAGAAGTGGGTGTCAGTGAAAATACCTGACGGCTTCAACGGTCGGTGGTGGTAGGGTGCGCGTATTTGTGCAAGAGTATGTGTGCTGTATTTGAAACCTGCTTTGCTGTAGTTGCGGTATTTTGCTTACGCCCGTTGCCCGTTGGTCAGCACAAGGCCAACATGTGCGCAAGCGAGACACCAAACCTGCGCCTTTGTCAAATTATGATTGGGTGTTGAAGCTAGCTCTACATTACAGTTCTTGTAATGCTCTTTAGGGGGTCTCTGCTTTGGAATATTGGCGACGCGTCGATGGTTTCTCAGCCTCCTAGCCATTGCAGGTATGTCAATGAGTAGGCTAGTTGGAAGGGAGACAGTAAAGGCATATCCAAGCATTGTTCAGGGCGACTACTAAGCAGTTTGGTCGGTGGGTGCTTTCGAGGAAGCGCGTGCGCATGCGTGCCAAAGGAGCGAGTTGCATTTGGTTCGGCGGCTGCGTAGTTACTTGAGTAGGCCGTAGTGTTCCATGCGCTGCAGACGGTGCGTAGATGTTCAAGGTGAGCTGAAGTAGCTAGCTGTATGCGCAGGTGAAGTTGGCAGCTGTTGCCTTATCTTTTTGCGTATCTGCTTTGGGGAAGCTAAGTAGCAGGCGCGTAAATGGAGAAGGTATGGAGAGAGTCCGTCGTTGTGCTGTAAGATTTTGCACGAAGGGAAGGTGGAGTGGCATTGGCTGAGATGAGTTGCAGATCGCCAGCAAACAGGAATAGTCTGGAGTGGCGTACAGGGCATGAACCAAAAACGCGGGTGTATCAAAGTGGCCTTCTGATCATGCTGAGCGAGTGCTCCTCTGTGAGGGCACCAAGGCACTTTGGCCCACGGTATATGCGCGTTGTGTGTGCTGCTGGCCTACCCTGCAAGCATTCGAATGCAGCGATACTACGCCATTGTGTCCTAACCGGTGCGCTTATCGGAAGCTAGCGTACAGCCGCCCTGGCGTAGACGCTGTATGGCTGCGAAAAGCAATCAACATTCTTCATGTTGAAATTCGTTTCACGTGGTGGAAACGCAAACGCATACTGCTTGTGACGTGAAGGATTGATAAAAGCGCTAGCTACACCAGCAGCAATTGAAAAGTTTGTGAAGGGAGCACACATGACACAGCGAGATGCCCGTGGACGCTTGCTAGTACAGCAGCAGGGTAACTACGAGACTCTGCTACATAAAATTGCGTCGAATTTTAAATCCTTCAGCTTAATCGCCACACCTGGTACTCCGCACCTCGACGCAGGCACAGGTGGCCGCCGGCGTTCGCATTCTTAATCAAGGCATATTCCACACTTGAGCCCTCAAATTCAGGTGTTCGACTAGACTATACGAATGTTGCTGATGTCTGCATGCGTCAGTTGGAAGCAGGAGAAAGTTACGCACGCGCGCGAACACACGCTTGACTGAGCAGAAGACAGAAACAATTGACGTGTGCCAGCCTTGCTTGTCAAAGGCGAACGGTTTGACAGGCGGTGTTTGCAAGAGAGACGCCTAAACGCACATCAGTCATGCACGGTACTCAGCGGACCCACTAGCTCGGGTGCCAGCTACAACTGGAGTCTGACATGCGTCTTGCGCGTTTCACAGTGAGGCATGCGCCTTTCCACTAAAGTGGGGAAGGGTCGCATCAGCAGAGATAGACTACTGCGAAAAAAACACCAGCCAGGCACCTTGGAAAGCGCAGTTTCTGCATCCGGGTGTGGAGACCCAGCGCAGCAAGGCTGTCTGGCCTTCTTGCATCCAACGTGCAGGCAGCGTGAGAAGCCGTGGTGGTTGCGATTTGGTTTTAGGCAGCTGCTGGACCGCACATGTATTTAATTTAGAGACGCCACAGAAAGAACCGTTGAAAGGCCGCTCTCTGTGTTTGCTGATTGCTTGTGGCCCTAATAATACATACAGCGGGCCTTACAGCAGTGTGAGGAAAATTGAATTAGCGATTACACTCCGTGTTAGTCCATGGTTATGCTGGCACTTCGGTGAACTAGGGCGTTACTTGCGCTTGCGAGCAATGCCGATATACTTGAAAGGGGAATACAGCGATATACTTGAAAGGGGAATACAGCGGGCCTTCCAGCAGTGTGAGGCTGACCACGCAGGATCTGCGTTGCGTTCGGTTTCTATCGTATAAGAGCCTAGATAGAAGTGCATACATGACAGTAGGCGTCAGCACGAGTGTTTCAAGGCTTCGGCTACCGATTGGTGTAAGCGCCAAGCATATGCGAAGGAACGTGTCTGTTGCTTTTCACACCTGCTGTGCTGCACTTGCGGTGTTGTGCTTAGATCCGATGGCCAGCACGCCACCAGCATGTGCACCAGTGAGCAGCCAAATGCACGCTTCAACTAAATCATGATTTGGTGCTGAAGCCAGATTCACAGTAGGGTTTTGTGCATGGCCTCAAACACACCCCTGTTTAGGAGCATTGAGGACGTGCCGATGTTTCCTCCTTCTCTGCGCCACACATCTGTGGCAGCGATCTGGCCATTGGGAAGCAGGACAGTAAAGGCGGATCGAAACGTTGTGCACACTGAGCATTGCGCCATTTTGTGGGCGACCGAGTAGGTGTCGGTGATTTTGAGGAACCGCATGTGCATGCGTGGCCAATTACGGCGTTGCGTTTGGCTCTGTAGTTGCATGGTAGCTCGCATAAACCCTAGTGTGCAATGCGCTGCAGGCAGTGCGTAGATGCTCACGGTTTGCTGATGCTGTGGGATGCCTTCCTCACTGGTGCTGGTGGTGTAGTTGCGGTATGATGCTCGGTTCCGTTGGCTGGCATGGCATTAACTTGTGCACCGGTTGCACGTCAAATATACGCCTTTATTAAATCATGATTCGTCCCTGAAGGCACATTTACAGTAGCGATTTGCGCATAGACCTCACGACCCATCATGGGCAACAGCTTGCTGGGTCTCACAGCACATTGATGAGAGCGTGTAGAGTCGTGGGTGCGTTGGGGCTCGAATAGTGCCAGTTTCCATGCTTTCAAAAGCAACCGGTCACAGTCATCATCTGCATGGGATATGGACAGTGGCTACGCCCAGTTGCTTTACTCTTGTTTACGCAGTGAAGTCTTCTCAACTGAAGCTGCGGATGTGAGAAGTGGGTTTCAAGATTCTGTCAGTCATGTGCCTTTTCCTCCCACGTCTTACCGTGCGCAGCAATGCTGCTGAGAAGTGCAGCATCGTCAGCGTTGCCTACAGTTTGTCCTGTGCATGCATGCCACTGGGGTTGAAGATGCTGTGGCCAGTGCGGAGGAGGACGGCGTGAGCGTATGGTCGCAAGTATTTGTCCACTAGAGATATCCAGGCCTCACAGATGTGGGCCGGTAAGCGTATAGTCTGCTGGCAGAGATGGAGCCTGAGTTGTGTCTGCAGTGCTTGTCTGACATTTCGTCAGTTTAGCTTCCCAGAGCAACCCTGGGAGCCTGGCTTGCTCAGTCTAGCGCATTCTCGAATAGGTAGTGCGTCATTGGCCAAGGCGTGCAAATGTATAGGAACTAACCTAATGGCGCGTGCATGCGCGAACTAAGAGGACGCTGAGATGTTTATGCGCCTTCGGCATGATGTGCACTAGCCTATGCAGGCGAAAACCAGCACGTGCACGGCGCTCCTTCTGTGCTGTGGCGTTCCCCGAACCTATTGGATGCACTGTTCAGCAACCGCATGCAATGTGTACGAGTACTCTGGATGGAGTTTATATGCAGTGCGTGTCTTTCGCGTGTCGATTCGGCATTGCTTTGGGTTTCGGGCGGTCGCTTGGCTGAAGCTTCGTCAAATACCCGTGCACCTGTTGAACTGCCGTGCACAGTGCCTGTCAAAGCGCTGTCGGGCCAAGCGACACTTGGTTTTCCCAGCATAGCAACTTGTGGTGCCTGTATTTTGTCTTTACAACCTATGTTACATGCATGCATCTCACAACAGCACCTAGAACGTTTTGTGCTGCAGTGTTGCTTAGTAGAGTATGCATAGATCCTTCTCTGGACGTTTTAGGGTTGTAATGCAGCATCAGTGTTGCAGTGGGAAGTGCTTGTGCAGTTGGCGCTTTGGAGGAATTGCAGGAGGCGGGTGGTTGTTTTGGTGGCTTACAAGCACCTTGGCGGTGGCTCCTGCACCAATGTGGATCAGCAAGTGCGGGGACGGCATGCTGCAGGGAGACCGCTCCGGCTAAAGGCTTTGACCTGCCGATTGTCACACTTCTAACGCTTTACCTCATGGTCCCTTGCTTGCCAAGGCCTTAGCACCAGGAGCGCCAGGGCTTTGCAGAACTGCATTTTGATTTGCGAGGATCAACCACTGTGCAATGGGTTTCTAGGTGGTGCCTCGCGGTCGCAGCACTTGCTTGCTATGTGTGAAATGCAGCAGGTGCCCAGCAAGCAAGACTCTGCACACCAGCATGAATTTTGTTTGTTACTGCTTTCTTGATTCGGCATCATTCGAGCTCGCTTGGATCTGCTGAACAGCATGTCTGACGCGAGGCGTTGAGTTCTTCTGGGTACACAAGTGAGTGAAATATCTCTATCCTGCATCGCTGCAGCTCGTACTAGATAGAAGCGCTACAACATATCCCCGATTCGAGTGTACTTGTCTGCGAGATAACTCAGGTGGCACTGCGTGTCGCTCAACGGCGAGGTGCCGCTAGGGTGAACTCCTCTAACCTGGCATCGCCGTGTTTGCGGGCCGAAGGAGGTTTCTGAGTAGTCGTTTCACTACAGACGTCTTTGGAGTTGCCAGCTGTGTCGGGATGTGCGGCGTGCTTAGCACAGAATGGATTTCACATGAACCTCGTTTTGCATGGCTAGTGGCACAGTTGGTGGCAAACTGTAACGCGTTTACCTGCAGGAAGAGTGCTGAAAGTGCACACGTGTCGCTTAGTGCTGTACTGTGCTCCATTGGGCATGACTAGGCAATCCAGTATGAGCGTGTAACGTCGAGGTGACTGCAGAATGTGGGTTAACGGCCATGTCGGGAGAGCATCCTGCTTCTCGCCTTTTCTGTGTGTGCCCGGCAACGATGAATCGATTTATTTCTGTTTTGGGGAATGCCTAGAGATTTGTATCTGGCGCTCACACTGTACGCAAGGCTCGCCGTCATTGGGGTCGGCTGCGCAATTGGCTGCACCAGCTCTTAAATTCGCGGTTGATCAGACCAACTGCATATATGCGTGCCTGGTATATGCACAATTTTCGTTGTGTTCGACAGCCAAGGGGATCACGGGAACGATGTGTTAGGCGTGCTTTGTGCTGTTTCGTATCCAGGCAGACCGCATCAAAGCAACGGCGCTGGAGTTGCATACGGTCGCTGTATGCTGTTTCCCATGTTGCCGTTCGTGAAAAGGCCTTTGAAGGTAGCAATGCGAAGCAAACACGCTCCTGACGATACTTGAAGTCAGCGCATACACTTCGCCATCAATTAAATCACTGCCTTCATGCCTGTCTTCTGAATCGCCTTGCAATGCGTCCTCTGGATCAGTTTGTGAGTCTCGTGCTTGCGACGAAAAGA
Source organism: Eimeria praecox (assembly GCA_963920595.1). Lineage (NCBI taxonomy): Eukaryota > Apicomplexa > Conoidasida > Eucoccidiorida > Eimeriidae > Eimeria > Eimeria praecox. The sequence continues at coordinate 2,942,150 of OY986952.1, forward strand.
GCTGCAATGCGCAGTGTTCGTGGGGTCATGCGATCCAATCAAGGTGTGCTGGCGGATGGCGGCGGTCAAGCCCACTATTCATCTCATAATCAGCCTTTGCACGATATGGAGTGCTGCTGCATTTGAAGGAGCCGCAGCAGTCTTCAACTACACTTGAACGTTGCTATCAAACGCCATGATTTTGCAAGGCCATAAATGGTCTGAGCGTGGGCAAGCAAAAGCGGGCAGCCTGGACCTCTGTTATATCGTTGAGCAGTACATTGTCAGGAGCGTGCAGAGTCGTGCGTGCGCTGGGGCTCGAATAGTGCCAGTTTCCATGCTTTCAAAAGCAACCGGTCACAGTCATCATCTGCATGGGATATGGACAGTGGCTACGTCGAGTTGCTTTACTCTTGTTTACGCAATGAAGTCTTTTCAATCGAAGCTGCAGGTGTGAGAAGTGGATTTCAGGATTCTGTCAGTCGTGTGCCTTTTCCTTCCCTGTCTTACCGTGCGCAGCAATGCTGCTGAGAAGTGCAGCATCGTCAGCGTTGCCTACAGTTTGTCCTGTGCATGCATGCCACTGGGGTTGAAGATGCTGTGGCCAGTGCGGAGGAGGACGGCGTGAGCGTATGGTCGCAAGTATTTGCCCACTAGAGATATCCAGGCCTCACAGATGTGGGCCGGTAAGCGTATAGTCTGCTGGCAGAGATGGAGCCTGAGTTGTGTCTGCAGTGCTTGTCTGACATTTCGTCAGTTTAGCTTCCCAGAGCAACCCTGGGAGCCTGGCTTGCTCATTCTAGCGCATTCTGGAGCAGCTAGTGCGTCGTTGGCCAAGGCGTGCAAAGGTATAGGAACTAACCTAGTGGCGCGTGCATGCGCGAACTAAGAGGACGCTGAGATGTTTATGTGCCTTCGGCATGATGCGGGCTAGCCTGTAGAGGCGAAAACCAGCACGTGCACGGCGCTCCTTCTGTGCTGTGGCGTTCCCGGAACCTATTGGACGCACTGTTCAGCAACCGCATGCAATGTGTACGAGTACTCTGGATGGAGTTTATATGCAGTGCGTGTCTTTCGCGTGTCGATTCGGCATTGCTTTGGGTTTCGGGCGGTCGCTTGGCTGAAGCTTCGTCAAATACCCGTGCACCTGTTGAACTGCCGTGCACAGTGCCTGTCAAAGCGCTGTCGGGCCAAGCGACACTTGGTTTTCCCAGCATAGCAACTTGTGGTGCCTGTATTTTGTCTTTACAACCTATGTTACATGCATGCATCTCACAACAGCACCTAGAACGTTTTGTGCTGCAGTGTTGCTTAGTAGAGCATGCATAGATCCGTCTCTGGACGTTTTAGGGTTGTAATGCAGCATCAGTGTCGCAGTGGGGAATGCCTGTGCAGTTGGCGCTTTGGAGGAATTGCAGGAGGCGGGTGGTTGTTTTGGTGGCTTACAAGCACCTTGGCGGTGGCTCCTGCACCAATGTGGATCAGGATGTGCGGGAACGGCATGTTGCAGGGAGCCCGCTCCGGCTAAGGGCTTTGACCTGCCGATTGTCACACTTCTAACGCTTTACCTCATGGTCCCTTGCTTGCCAAGGCCTTAGCACCAGGAGCGCCAGGGCTTTGCAGAACTGCATTTTGATTTGCGAGGATCAACCACTGTGCAATGGGTTTCTCGGTTATGCCTCGCGGCCGCAGCACTTGCTTGCTGTGTGAAATGCAGCAGGCGCCCAGCAAGCAAGACTCTGCACACCAGCATGAATTTTGTTTGTTACTGCTTTCTTGATTCGGCATCATTCGAGCTCGCTTGGATCTGCTGAACAGCATGTCTGACGCGAGGCGTTGAGTTCTTCTGGGTACACAAGTGAGTGAAATATCTCTATCCTGCATCGCTGCAGCTCGTACTAGATAGAAGCGCTACAACATATCCCCGATTCGAGTGTACTTGTCTGCGAGATAACTCAGGTGGCACTGCGTGTCGCTCAACGGCGAGGTGCCGCTAGGGTGAACTCCTCTAACCTGGCATCGCCGTGTTTGCGGGCCGAAGGAGGTTTCTGAGATTTTATGCTCTTTCCGATCGTATAGAGTGGTGTCTGCTGGCTGCGCATGCTTAACGTAGGACTCTCCATCATCGGATGCGGTGCTTGCTCCTTGCTGGAATAGATGCAGAACGCTAGAGAACAGTGTGAGAGATAAATCCATCAACCGAATTCTGGTTGTTCTTTCAAGTATGCGGGAACAGTGAGGTTTCATATATTCTCATTTGGGGATAAATTGTGAGCTACTGGGGAAGTTGCTGGTACGCAAGGCCCGTGCTGGAGAACGATGGCATGGATAAGGCGGATGCGTATATGCCCGATGGGGCAGCGTCTGCATGCACTGTGTGAACTGTAGATGCTGGTTTGGTTTGATTTTCTTTCAGCTGTCCATTTACTCGAGGACGCATCCCTATGGTAGTCTATGGCGTTTACAGTCCATTTGCGACGGCAGATGACGCGTACTGTAGAACATTCATGCGTTTATGTGCCATAAAATCTCGTTCGTGTTACAGCGTACGCCAACGGAGTAGGTAGTCTGCGGCTGCAATGCTGACGTTTCACCGGGCGTGCTGTGTGCATTATCTGGAGGCGCTGCTGAAGAAAGCTTCCTGTGTACGTTTGTTTTTGCTAGGGTCGTATGTGGTAACTGCGCATGCAGCCGCCATGGCAGAGCGGCATCCGTGGATTCGTCCAGGCGCATGCAACGGGACAAATCGTCGGCGCAGAACACAAAATCATGCACACGCAGACCTTCGAGCGATCGACTGTGTTTATGGTAAGTGGGGGGTTGGCGGTTTCATGTGTGTATACTTAGGCATCTACCTACCGTAGAAAGGGGGGGTTTGGGTGAACGAAGCCGTCCACAAGGTTGAAGCTTTACCTGCGTGCGCTATGCGACTGTTGCCTGGTTTGTAGTGTAACGGTTCATAGAGTGTAGTCGGAACATTTGCTGGACGTTTGCTTAGCCTATATGAACTGCGCCGCTGTCCAGGAAAGAGGCGTAAACTGGCATCTGCGATTTGCACTCAACGCGAGAGTGGCATTTGGAGCAGTGGGTGCGTTTCATTTGAAGCTCCTGGAGTGTAGAGTTGTCGATTGCTGCTAGTCTGAAGGTACCCACAATCTGGTCTTTGGATGGCGCGCGCTTTCCCACGAAACGAGCAGCAAATACAAGATGTCTGTGTGGTAGGGACAGTCTATAATACGACTTATGGCTGCAAACGTTTATGTGCGAAGTCATTCTTCAGCTGCCGCGCTGTGTACATATGCATCTGATGGAGTGTTTCTGCTTCTCAGAAACGTCTCTGGGGTCTAGTTCCACGATAGTGAAAGGAACTGTCAGCCTACTACGGCCAGTTGCTACCACGCAAGCGCGCGGGATTTGGTGTTCAGAAGCGCCCTCCGCAGTGCTAAAAGCATTGCTGCAAGTGGAGTGATGCCGCTGCGTTTCAGAAAGTGTGCTTTGTTTAATCGCACGCCGGAAACATGTGCACGTAATGGTATCTTCTGCAGACGTTGCTTCGAGTCTAGCAGAGTAAGCGGACGCTTGGGTGGTACTGGTTGTTGCACGCTGCGGCATCTAGGTCGACGTTCTCGAAACAGCCTAGCTCGCACTATCGGGAGGCGGCAAGGAGCATAGCACGTGCAACGTTCGTGATATTCATGGTCACATATTTGTTCCTTCACAGGTTTGATAGGCAAGCATACCCTTGTCACCTCCTGGTGATGGGTAGATGCTTTGCAGCATATTAGCACTCTGATAGATACCTCGACTTGGCACTATTGCGGTAGTAGAGTCTTAAGTGAGCGCTTGCCGCTGAGACCATGTAACGCAAGTGGCTATAAAGGCATTGTCGACTGAAGGCGTTCCAGTGTGGCTTTCTGCGATTTCGATATCTTTTGCTCGGTCGGACCACTGCTGGGGAAGGACTTGTGGAACTGGGCAGTCACCCACAACGCCAGAAGTAGTCTTCCCATCCCAAACGTTCCTCGGGGTTGCTAGCGATGTCGGGGTGTGTGGTCTGTTCCAGTGTAGTGCTTAGCACAGAATGGAGTTCACATGAACCGCTTTTTGCAAGGTGAGTGACCCTGCAGGTTGCATGCAGCCATGCGTTTACCTGCAGGAAGAGTGCTGAAAGTGCACACGTGCCGCTTAGTGCTGTACTGTGCTCCATTGGGCATGACTAGGCAATCCAGTATGAGCGCGTGACGTCGAGGTGACTGCAGAATGTGGGTTAACGGCCATGTCGGGAGAGCATCCTGCTTCTCGCCTTTTCTGTGTGTGCCCTGCAAGGATGAATCGATTTACGTCTCTTTGGGGGAGTGCCTACAGCTTCGTACCTGGCGTTTGAGGTGTATGAAGCAGCGGCGTCATTCGAGTCGGCTGCGCAATTGGCTGCACCAGCTCTTAAATTCGCGGTTGATCAGACCAACTGCATATATGCGTGCCTGGTATATGCACAATTTTCGTTGTGTTCGACAGCCAAGGGGATCACGGGAACGATGTGTTAGGCGTGCTTTGTGCTGTTTCGTATCCAGGCAGACGGCATCAACGCAATGGAGCTGGAGTTGCATAAGGTCGCTGCATGATGTTTCCCATGTTGCCGTTCGTGAAAAGGCCTTTGAAGGTAGCAATGCGAAGCAAACACGCTCCTGACGATACTTGAAATCAGCGCATACACTTCGCCATCAATTAAATCACTGCCTGCATACCTGTCTTCTGAAGCGCCTTGCAATGCTTCCTCTGGATCAGATTGTGAGTCTCGTGCTTGCGACGAAAACAGCTGCACTTCGCAGTGTTCGTGGGGTCATGCAATCCAGTCGAGGTGTGCTGGCGGATGGTGGCTGTCAAGCGCACTCTTCATCTCATAATCAGCCTTTGCACGATATGGAGTGCTGTTGCATTTGAAGGAGCCGCAGCAGTCTTCAACTACACTTGAACGTTGCTATCAAGCGCCATGATTTTGCAAGGCCATAAATGATCTGAGCGTGGGCAAGCAAAAGCGGGTAGCCTGGACCTCTGCTATACCGTTCAGCAGTGCATTGTTAGGAGCGTGCAGAGTCGTGCGTGCGCTGGGGCTCGAATAGTGCCAGTTTCCATGCTTTAAAAAGCAACCGGTCACAGTCATCATCTGCATGGGATATGGACAGTGGCTACGCCCAGTTGCTTTACTCTTGTTTACGCAATGAAGTCTTCTCAATCGAAGCTGCAGGTGCGAGAAGTGGGTTTCAAGATTCTGTCAGTCATGTGCCTTTTCCTCCCACGTCTTACCGTGCGCAGCAATGCTGCTGAGAAGTGCAGCATCGTCAGCGTTGCCTACAGTTTGTCCTGTGCATGCATGCCGCTGGGGTTGAAGATGCTGTGGCCAGTGCGGAGGAGGACGGCGTGAGCGTATGGTCGCAAGTATTTGCCCACTAGAGATATCCAGGCCTCACAGATGTGGGCCGATAAGCGTATAGTCTGCTGGCAGAGATGGAGCCTGAGTTGTGTCTGCAGTGCTTGTCTGGCATTTCGTCAGTTTAGCTTCCCAGAGCAACCCTGGGAGCCTGGCTTGCTCAGTCTAGCGCATTCTCGAATAGGTAGTGCGTCATTGGCCAAGGCGTGCAAATGTATAGGAGCTAACCTAGTGGCGAGTGCATGCGCGAACTAAGAGGACGCTGAGATGTTTATGTGCCTTCGGCATGATGTGCACTAGCCTATGCAGGCGAAAACCAGCACGTGCACGGCGCACCTTCTGTGCTGTGGCGTTCCCCGAACCTATTGGATGCACTGTTCAGCAACCGCATGCAATGTGTACGAGTACTCTGGATGGAGTTTATATGCAGCGCGTGCCTTTCGCATGTCGATTCGACATTGCTTTGGGTTTCGGGCGGTCGCTTGGCTGAAGCTTCGTCAAATACCCGTGCACCTGTTGAACTGCCGTGCACAGTGCATGTCAAAGCGCTGTCGGGCCAAGCGACACTTGGTTGTCCAGCATAGCAACTTGTGGTGCCTGTATTTTGTCTTTACAACCTATGTTACATGCATGCATCTCACAACAGCACCTAGAACGTTTTGTGCTGCAGTGTTGCTTAGTAGAGCATGCATAGATCCGTCTCTGGACGTTTTAGGGTTGTAATGCAGCATCAGTGTCGCAGTGGGAAATGCCTGTGGAGTTGGCGCTTTGGAGGAATTGCAGGAGGCGGGTGGTTGTTTTGGTGGCTTACAAGCACCTTGGCGGTGGCTCCTGCATCAATGTGGATCAGGAAGTGCGGGAACGGCATGCTGCAGGAAGACCGCTCCGGCTAAGGGCTTTGACCTGCCGATTGTCACGCTTCTAACTCTTTACCTCATGGTCCCTTGCTTGCCAAGGCCTTAGCACCAGGAGCGCCAGGGCTTTGCAGAACTGCATTTTGATTTGCGAGGATCAACCACTGTGCAATGGGTTTCTAGGTGGTGCCTCGCGGTCGCAGCACTTGCTTGCTATGTGTGAAATGCAGCAGGTGCCCAGCGAGCAAGACTCTGCACACCAGCATGAATTTTGTTTGTTACTGCTTTCTTGATTCGGCATCATTCGAGCTCGCTTGGATCTGCTGAACAGCATGTCTGACGCGAGGCGTTGAGTTCTTCTGGGTACACAAGTGAGTGAAATATCTCTATCCTGCATCGCTGCAGCTCGTACTAGATAGAAGCGCTACAACATATCCCCGATTCGAGTGTATTTGTTTGCGAGATAACTCAGGTGGCATTGCGCGTCGCTCAACGGCGAGGTGCCGCTAGGGTGAAGTCCATCTAGCCTGGTATCGCCATGTTTGCGGGCCGAAGGAGGTTTCTGAGTAGTCGTTTCACTACAGACGTCTTTGGAGTTGCCAGCTGTGTCGGGATGTGCGGCGTGCTTAGCACAGAATGGATTTCACATGAACCTCGTTTTGCATGGCTAGTGGCACAGTTGGTGGCAAACTGTAACGCGTTTACCTGCAGGAAGAGTGCTGAAAGTGCACACGTGTCGCTTAGTGCTGTACTGTGCTCCATTGGGCATGACTAGGCAACCCAGTATGAGCATATGGCGTCGCGCGCAGGATGTGGGTTAACGGCCATGTCGGGAGATCATCCTGCTTCTCGCCTATTCTGTGTGTGCCCGGCAACGATGAATCGATTTATTTCTGTTTTGGGGAATGCCTAGAGATTTGTATCTGGCGCTCACACTGTACGCAAGGCTCGCCTGCGTGTTGGGGGCTGTGTAGAGTAATGCATTAATCAGCGGCATCATTTGGTTGGCTTGGGCACTGGACGCACCATCTATAAGAGGCGCTGTTGATTAGATGCACCGTCTGTGTGCCCGCCTGGTATATGCACAATTTTCGTTGTGTTCGACAGCCAAGGGGATCACGGGAACGATGTGTTAGGCGTGCTTTGTGCTGTTTCGTATCCAGGCAGACCGCATCAAAGCAACGGCGCTGGAGTTGCATACGGTCGCTGTATGCTGTTTCCCATGTTGCCGTTCGTGAAAAGGCCTTTGAAGGTAGCAATGCGAAGCAAACACGCTCCTGACGATACTTGAAGTCAGCGCATACACTTCGCCATCAATTAAATCACTGCCTTCATGCCTGTCTTCTGAATCGCCTTGCAATGCGTCCTCTGGATCAGTCTGTGAGTCTCGTGCTTGCGACGAAAAGAGCTGCACTGCCCAGTGCTTATGGGGGCATACGACCCAATCGAGGTGTGCTGGCGGATGGCGGCGGTCAAGCCCACTCTTCATCTCATAATCAGCCTTTGCACGATATGGAGTGCTGCTGCATTTGAAGGAGCCGCGGCAGTCTTCAACTACACTTGAACGTTGCTATCAAACGCCATGATGTTGCAAGGCCATTAATGATCTGATCGTGGGCAAGCAAAAGCGGGCAGCCTGGACCTCTGTTATATCGTTGAGCAGTACATTGTCAGGAGCGTGCAGAGTCGTGCGTGCGCTGGGGCTCGAATAGTGCCAGTTTCCATGCTTTCAAAAGCAACCGGTCACAGTCATCATCTGCATGGGATATGGACAGTGGCTACGTCGAGTTGCTTTACTCTTGTTTACGCAATGAAGTCTTTTCAATCGAAGCTGCAGGTGTGAGAAGTGGATTTCAGGATTCTGTCAGTCGTGTGCCTTTTCCTTCCCTGTCTTACCGTGCGCAGCAATGCTGCTGAGAAGTGCAGCATCGTCAGCGTTGCCTACAGTTTGTCCTGTGCATGCATGCCACTGGGGTTGAAGATGCTGTGGCCTGTGCGGAGGAGGACGGCGTGAGCGTATGGTCGCAAGTATTTGCCCACTAGAGATATCCAGGCCTCACAGATGTGGGCCGGTAAGCGTATAGTCTGCTGGCAGAGATGGAGCCTGAGTTGTGTCTGCAGTGCTTGTCTGACATTTCGTCAGTTTAGCTTCCCAGAGCAACCCTGGGAGCCTGGCTTGCTCATTCTAGCGCATTCTGGAGCAGCTAGTGCGTCATTGGCCAAGGCGTGCAAATGTATAGGAACTAACCTAGTGGCGCGTGCATGCGCGAACTAAGAGGACGCTGAGATGTTTATGTGCCTTCGGCATGATGCGGGCTAGCCTGTAGAGGCGAAAACCAGCACGTGCACGGCGCTCCTTCTGTGCTGTGGCGTTCCCCGAACCTATTGGACGCACTGTTCAGCAACCGCATGCAATGTGTACGAGTACTCTGGATGGAGTTTATATGCAGTGCGTGTCTTTCGCGTGTCGATTCGGCATTGCTTTGGGTTTCGGGCGGTCGCTTGGCTGAAGCTTCGTCAAATACCCGTGCACCTGTTGAACTGCCGTGCACAGTGCCTGTCAAAGCGCTGTCGGGCCAAGCGACACTTGGTTTTCCCAGCATAGCAACTTGTGGTGCCTGTATTTTGTCTTTACAACCTATGTTACATGCATGCATCTCACAACAGCACCTAGACCGTTTTGTGCTGCAGTGTTGCTTAGTAGAGCATGCATAGATCCGTCTCTGGACGTTTTAGGGTTGTAATGCAGCATCAGTGTCGCAGTGGGGAATGCCTGTGCAGTTGGCGCTTTGGAGGAATTGCAGGAGGGGGGTGGTTGTTTTGGTGGCTTACAATAACTTTGGCGGTGGCTCCTGCACCAATGTGGATCAGAATGTGCGGGAACGGCATGTTGCAGGGAGACCGCTCCGGCTAAAATCTTTGCCAAGGCGATCATCACGCCTCTAACACTTTGCCTCATGGTCCCTTGCTTGCCAAGGCCTTAGCACCAGGAGCGCCAAGGCTTTGCAGAACTGCATTTTGATTTGCGAGGATCAACCACTGTGCAATGGGTTTCTAGGTGGTGCCTCGCGGTCGCAGCACTTGCTTGCTATGTGTGAAATGCAGCAGGCGCCCAGCAAGCAAGACTCTGCACACCAGCATGAATTTTGTTTGTTACTGCTTTCTTGATTCGGCATCATTCGAGCTCGCTTGGATCTGCTGAACAGCATGTCTGACGCGAGGCGTTGAGTTCTTCTGGGTACACAAGTGAGTGAAATATCTCTATCCTGCATCGCTGCAGCTCGTACTAGATAGAAGCGCTACAACATATCCCCGATTCGAGTGTATTTGTTTGCGAGATAACTCAGGTGGCACTGCGTGTCGCTCAACGGCGAGGTGCCGCTAGGGTGAACTCCATCTAGCCTGGTATCGCCGTGTTTGCGGGCCGAAGGAGGCTTGTGAGCTTTTATGCTCTTTCCGATCGTATAGAGTGGTGTCTGCTGGCTGCGCATGCTTAACGTAGGACTCTCCATCATCGAATGCGGTGCTTGCTCCGTGCTGGAATAGATGCAGATCGCTAGAGAACAGTGTGAGAGATAAATCCATCAACCGAATTCTGGTTGTTCTTTCGAGTATGCGGGAACAGCGAGGTTTCAAATATTCTAATTTGTTGATAGTTTGTGAGCTACTGGGGAAGTTGCTGGTACGCAAGGCCCGTGCTGGAGAACGATGGCATGGATAAGGCGGATGCGTATATGCCCGATGGGGCAGCGTCTGCATGCACTGTGTGAACTGTAGATGCTGGTTTGGTTTGATTTTCTTTCAGCTGTCCATTTACTCGAGGACGCATCCCTATGGTAGTCTATGGCGTTTACAGTCCATTTGCGACGGCAGATGACGCGTACTGTAGAACATTCATGCGTTTATGTGCCATAAAATCTCGTTCGTGTTACAGCGTGCGCCAACGGAGTAGGTAGTCTGCGGCTGCAATGCTGACGTTTCACCGGGCGTGCTGTGTGCATTATCTGGAGGCGCTGCTGAAGAAAGCTTCCTGTGTACGTTTGTTTTTGCTAGGGTCGTATGTGGTAACTGCGCATGCAGCCGCCATGGCAGAGCGGCATCCGTGGATTCGTCCAGGCGCATGCAACGGGACGAATCGTCGGCGCAGAACACAAAATCATGCACACGCAGACCTTCGAGCGATCGACTGTGTTTATGGTAAGTGGGGGGTTGGCGGTTTCATGTGTGTATACTTAGGCATCTACCTACCGTAGAAAGGGGGGGTTTGGGTGAACGAAGCCGTCCACAAGGTTGAAGCTTTACCTGCGTGCGCTATGCGACTGTTGCCTGGTTTGTAGTGTAACGGTTCATAGAGTGTAGTCGGAACATTTGCTGGACGTTTGCTTAGCCTATATGAACTGCGCCGCTGTCCAGGAAAGAGGCGTAAACTGGCATCTGCGATTTGCACTCAACGCGAGAGTGGCATTTGGAGCAGTGGGTGCGTTTCATTTGAAGCTCCTGGAGTGTAGAGTTGTCGATTGCTGCTAGTCTGAAGGTACCCACAATCTGGTCTTTGGATGGCGCGCGCTTTCCCACGAAACGAGCAGCAAATACAAGATGTCTGTGTGGTAGGGACAGTCTATAATACGACTTATGGCTGCAAACGTTTATGTGCGAAGTCATTCTTTAGCTGCCGCGCTGTGTACATATGCATCTGATGGAGTGTTTCTGCTTCTCAGAAACGTCTCTGGGGTCTAGTTCCACGATAGTGAAAGGAACTGTCAGCCTACTACGGCCAGTTGCTACCACGCACGCGCGCGGGGTTTGGTGTTCAGAAGCGCCCTCCGCAGTGCTAAAAGCATTGCTGCAAGTGGAGTGATGCCGCTGCGTTTCAGAAAGTGTGCTTTTGTTTAATCGCACGCCGGAAACATGTGCACGTAATGGTATCTTCTGCAGACGTTGCTTCGAGTCTAGCAGAGTAAGCGGACGCTTGGGTGGTACTGGTTGTTGCACGCTGCGGCATCTAGGTCGACGTTCTCGAAACAGCCTAGCTCGCACTATCGGGAGGCGGCAAGGAGCATAGCACGTGCAACGTTCGTGATATTCATGGTCACATATTTGTTCCTTCACAGGTTTGATAGGCAAGCATACCCTTGTCACCTCCTGGTGATGGGTAGATGCTTTGCAGCATATTAGCGCTCTGATAGATACCTCGACTTGGCACTATTGCGGTAGTAGAGTCTTAAGTGAGCGCTTGCCGCTGAGACCATGTAACGCAAGTGGCTATAAAGGCATTGTCGACTGAAGGCGTTCCAGTGTGGCTTTCTGCGATTTCGATATCTTTTGCTCGGTCGGACCACTGCTGGGGAAGGACTTGTGGAACTGGGCAGTCACCCACAACGCCAGAAGTAGTCTTCCCATCCCAAACGTTCCTCGGGGTTGCTAGCGATGTCGGGGTGTGTGGTCTGTTCCAGTGTAGTGCTTAGCACAGAATGGAGTTCACATGAACCGCTTTTTGCAAGGCGAGTGACCCTGCAGGTTGCATGCAGCCATGCGTTTACCTGCAGGAAGAGTGCTGAAAGTGCACACGTGCCGCTTAGTGCTGTACTGTGCTCCATTGGGCATGACTAGGCAATCCAGTATGAGCGCGTGACGTCGAGGTGACTGCAGAATGTGGGTTAACGGCCATGTCGGGAGAGCATCCTGCTTCTCGCCTATTCTGTGTGTGCCCTGCAAGGATGAATCGATTTACGTCTCTTTTGGGGAATGCCTACAGCTTTGTACCTGGCGTTTGAGGTGTATGAAGCAGCGGCGTCATTGGGGTCGGCTGCGCAATTGGCTGCACCAGCTCTTAAATTCGCGGTTGATCAGACCAACTGCATATATGCGTGCCTGGTATAAGCACAATTTTCGTTGTGTTCGACAGCCAAGGGGATCACGGGAACGATGTGTTAGGCGTGCTTTGTGCTGTTTCGTATCCAGGCAGACCGCATCAAAGCAACGGCGCTGGAGTTGCATACGGTCGCTGTATGCTGTTTCCCATGTTGCCGTTCGTGAAAAGGCCTTTGAAGGTAGCAATGCGAAGCAAACACGCTCCTGACGATACTTGAAGTCAGCGCATACACTTCGCCATCAATTAAATCACTGCCTTCATGCCTGTCTTCTGAATCGCCTTGCAATGCGTCCTCTGGATCAGTTTGTGAGTCTCGTGCTTGCGACGAAAAGAGCTGCAATGCGCAGTGTTCGTGGGGTCATGCGATCCAATCAAGGTGTGCTGGCGGATGGCGGCGGTCAAGCCCACTATTCATCTCATAATCAGCCTTTGCACGATATGGAGTGCTGCTGCATTTGAAGGAGCCGCAGCAGTCTTCAACTACACTTGAACGTTGCTATCAAACGCCATGATTTTGCAAGGCCATAAATGGTCTGAGCGTGGGCAAGCAAAAGCGGGCAGCCTGGACCTCTGTTATATCGTTGAGCAGTACATTGTTAGGAGCGTGCAGAGTCGTGCGTGCGCTGGGGCTCGAATAGTGCCAGTTTCCACGCTTTCAAAAGCAACCGGTCACAGTCATCATCTGCATGGGATATGGACAGTGGCTACGCCCAGTTGCTTTACTCTTGTTTACGCAATGAAGTCTTCTCAACTGAAGCTGCGGATGTGAGAAGTGGGTTTCAAGATTCTGTCAGTCATGTGCCTTTTCCTCCCACGTCTTATAATGCATAGGAATGCTGCTGAGAAGTGCAGCATCGTCAGCGTTGCCTACAGTTTGTCCTGTGCATGCATGCCGCTGGGGTTGAAGATGCTGTGGCCAGTGCGGAGGAGGACGGCGTGAGCGTATGGTCGCAAGTATTTGCCCACTAGAGATATCCAGGCCTCACAGATGTGGGCCGATAAGCGTATAGTCTGCTGGCAGAGATGGAGCCTGAGTTGTGTCTGCAGTGCTTGTCTGACATTTCTTCAGTTTAGCTTCCCAGAGCAACCCTGGGAGCCTGGCTTGCTCATTCTAGCGCATTCTGGAGCAGCTAGTGCGTCATTGGCCGAGGCGTGCAAATGTATAGGAACTAACCTAGTGGCGCGTGCATGCGCGAACTAAGAGGACGCTGAGATGTTTATGTGCCTTCGGCATGATGCGGGCTAGCCTGTAGAGGCGAAAACCAGCACGTGCACGGCGCTCCTTCTGTGCTGTGGCGTTCCCGGAACCTATTGGACGCACTGTTCAGCAACCGCATGCAATGTGTACGAGTACTCTGGATGGAGTTTATATGCAGTGCGTATCTTTCGCGTGTCGATTCGACATTGCTTTGGGTTTCGGGCGGTCGCTTGGCTGAAGCTTCGTCAAGTACCCGTGCACCTGTTGAACTGCCGTGCACAGTGCATGTCAAAGCGCTGTCGGGCCAAGCGACACTTGGTTGTCCAGCATAGCAACTTGTGGTGCCTGTATTTTGTCTTTACAACCTATGTTACATGCATGCATCTCACAACAGCACCTAGACCGTTTTGTGCTACAGTGTTGCTTAGTAGAGCATGCATAGAGATCCGTCTCTGGATGTTTTAGGGTTGTAATGCAGCATCAGTGTTGCAGTGGGATTTCCTGTGCAGCTGGCGCTTTGGAGGAATTGCAGGAGGGGGGTGGTTGTTTTGGTGGCTTACAATAACTTTGGCGGTGGCTCCTGCACCAATGTGGATCAGGATGTGCGGGAACGGCATGCTGCAGGGAGACCGCTCCGGCTAAAGGCTTTGACCTGCCGATTGTCACACTTCTAACGCTTTGCTTCATGGTCCCTTGCTTGCCAAGGCCTTAGCACCAGGAGCGCCAGGGCTTTGCAGAACTGCATTTTGATTTGCGAGGATCAACCACTGTGCAATGGGTTTCTAGGTGGTGCCTCGCGGTCGCAGCACTTGCTTGCTATGTGTGAAATGCAGCAGGCGCCCAGCGAGCAAGACTCTGCACACCAGCATGAATTTTGTTTGCTACTTCTTTCTTGATTCGGCATCATTCGAGCTCGCTTGGATCTGCTGAACAGCATGTCTGACGCGAGGCGTTGAGTTCTTCTGGGTACACAAGTGAGTGAAATATCTCTATCCTGCATCGCTGCAGCTCGTACTAGATAGAAGCGCTACAACATATCCCCGATTCGAGTGTATTTGTCTGCGAGATAACTCAGGTGGCACTGCGTGTCGCTCAACGGCGAGGTGCCGCTAGGGTGAACTCCATCTAGCCTGGTATCGCCGTGTTTGCAGGCCGAAGGAGGCTTGTGAGCTTTTATGCTCTTTCCGATCGTATAGAGTGGTGTCTGCTGGCTGCGCATGCTTAACGTAGGACTCTCCATCATCGAATGCGGTGCTTGCTCCGTGCTGGAATAGATGCAGATCGCTAGAGAACAGTGTGAGAGGTAAATCCATCAACCGAATTCTGGTTGTTCTTTCGAGTATGCGGGAACAGCGAGGTTTCAAATATTCTAATTTGGGGATAAATTGTGAGCTACTGGGGAAGTTACTGGTACGCAAGGCCCGTGCTGGAGAACGATGGCATGGATAAGGCGGATGCGTATATGCCCGATGGGGCAGCGTCTGCATGCACTGTGTGAACTGTAGATGCTGGTTTGGTTTGATTTTCTTTCAGCTGTCCATTTACTCGAGGACGCATCCCTAGGGTAGTCTATGGCGTTTACAGTCCATTTGCGACGGCAGATGACGCGTACTGTAGAACATTCATGCGTTTATGTGCCATAAAATCTCGTTCGTGTTACAGCGTACGCCAACGGAGTAGGTAGTCTGCGGCTGCAATGCTGACGTTTCACCGGGCGTGCTGTGTGCATTATCTGGAGGCGCTGCTGAAGAAAGCTTCCTGTGTACGTTTGTTTTTGCTAGGGTCGTATGTGGTAACTGCGCATGCAGCCGCCATGGCAGAGCGGCATCCGTGGATTCGTCCAGGCGCATGCAACGGGACGAATCGTCGGCGCAGAACACAAAATCATGCACACGCAGACCTTCGAGCGATCGACTGTGTTTATGGTAAGTGGGGGGTTGGCGGTTTCATGTGTGTATACTTAGGCATCTACCTACCGTAGAAAGGGGGGGTTTGGGTGAACGAAGCCGTCCACAAGGTTGAAGCTTTACCTGCGTGCGCTATGCGACTGTTGCCTGGTTTGTAGTGTAACGGTTCATAGAGTGTAGTCGGAACATTTGCTGGACGTTTGCTTAGCCTATATGAACTGCGCCGCTGTCCAGGAAAGAGGCGTAAACTGGCATCTGCGATTTGCACTCAACGCGGGAGTGGCATTGGTGTCAGCTGGTGCGTTTCATGTGAAGCTCCTGGAGTGTAGAGTTGCCGATTGCTGCTAGTCTGAAGGCACCCACAATCTGGTCTTTGGGTGCGCGCGCTTTCCCACGAAACGAGCAGCAAATACAAGATGTCTGTGTGGTAGGGACAGTCTATAATACGACTTATGGCTGCAAACGTTTATGTGCGAACTCATTCTTCAGCTGCCGCGCTGTGTACGTATGCATCTGATGGAGTGTTTCTGCTTCTCAGAAACGTCTCTGGGGTCTAGTTCCACGATAGTGAAAGGAACTGTCAGCCTACTACGGCCAGTTGCTACCACGCACGCGCGCGGGGTTTGGTGTTCAGAAGCGCCCTCCGCAGTGCTAAAAGCATTGCTGCAAGTGGAGTGATGCCGCTGCGTTTCAGAAAGTGTGCTTTTGTTTAATCGCATGCCGACAACATGTGCACGTAATGGTATCTTCTGCAGACGTTGCTTCGAGTCTAGCAGAGTAAGCGGACGCTTGGGTGGTACTGGTTGTTGCACGCTGCGGCATCTAGGTCGACGTTCTCGAAACAGCCTAGCTCGCACTATCGGGAGGCGGCAAGGAGCATAGCACGTGCAACGTTCGCGCTACTTATCGCCGCATATTTGTTCCTTCACAGGTTTGATAGGCAGGCGTACCCTTGCCACCTCCTGGTGATGGGTAGATGCTTTGCAGCATATTAGCGCTCTGATAGATACCTCGACTTGGCACTATTGCGGTAGTAGAGTCTTAAGTGAGCGCTTGCCGCTGAGACCATGTAACGCAAGTGGCTATAAAGACATTGCCGACTGAAGGCGTTCCAGTGTGGCTTTCTGCGATTTCGATATCTTTTGCGCGGTCGGACCACTGCTGAGGAAGGACTTGTGGAACTGGG
Source organism: Eimeria praecox (assembly GCA_963920595.1). NCBI lineage: Eukaryota > Apicomplexa > Conoidasida > Eucoccidiorida > Eimeriidae > Eimeria > Eimeria praecox. The sequence goes on from OY986952.1 coordinate 2,958,574, forward strand.
CAGTCACCCACAACGCCAGAAGTAGTCTTCCCATCCCAAACGTTCCTGGGGGTTGCTAGCGATGTCGGGGTGTGTGGTCTGTTCCAGTGTAGTGCTTAGCGCAGAATGGAGTTCACATGAACCGCGTTTGCATGGCTAGTGACCCTGCAGGTTGCATGCAGCCATGCGTTTACCTGCAGGAAGAGTGCTGACAGTGCACGCGTGTCGCTTAGTGCTGTACTATGCTCCATTGGGCATGACTAGGCAACCCAATATGAGCGCGTAACGTCGAGGTGACTGCAGAGTGTGGAGTAACGGCCATGACGGGAGAGCATCCTGCGTCTTCCCTTTTCTGTATGTCCTCTGCAAGGATGAATCGATTTACGTCTCTTTTGGGGAATGCCTACAGCTTCGTAACTGGTGTTTGAGGTGTATAAAGCAGCGGCGTCATTCGAGTCGGCTGCGCAGTTGGCTGCACCAGCTCTCAAATTCGCGGTTGATCAGACCAACTGTATATATGCGTGCCTGGTATATGCACAATTTTCGTTGTGTTCGACAGCCAAGGGGATCCCGGCGTTGGCTTGGGCAGTGGACGCACCATCTATAAAAGGCGCTGTTGATTAGATGCACTGTCTGTATGCGCGCCTGGTATATGCACAATTTTCGTTGTGTTCGACAGCCAAGGGGATCTCGGGTACGATGTGTTAGGCGTGCTTTGTGCTGTTTCGTATCCAGGCAGACCGCATCAAAGCAACGGAGCTGGAGTTGCATACGGTCGCTGTATGCTGTTTCCCATGTTGCCGTTCGTGAAAAGGCCTTTGAAGGTAGCAATGCGGAGCAAACACGCTCCTGACGATACTTGAAATCAGCGCATACACTTCGCCACCAATTAAATCACTGCCTTCATGCCTGTCTTCTGAATCGCCTTGCAATGCGTCCTCTGGATCAGTTTGTGAGTCTCGTGCTTGCGACGAAAAGAGCTGCACTTCGCAGTGTTCGTGGGGTCATGCGATCCAATCAAGGTGTGCTGGCGGATGGCGGCGGTCAAGCCCACTATTCATCTCATAATCAGCCTTTGCACGATATGGAGTGCTGCTGCATTTGAAGGAGCCGCAGCAGTCTTCAACTACACTTGAACGTTGCTATCAAACGCCATGATTTTGCAAGGCCATAAATGGTCTGAGCGTGGGCAAGCAAAAGCGGGCAGCCTGGACCTCTGTTATATCGTTGAGCAGTACATCGTTAGGAGCGTGCAGAGTCGTGCGTGCGCTGGGGCTCGAATAGTGCCAGTTTCCATGCTTTCAAAAGCAACCGGTCACAGTCATCATCTGCATGGGATATGGACAGTGGCTACGCCCAGTTGCTTTACTCTTGTTTACGCAATGAAGTCTTCTCAATCGAAGCTGCAGGTGCGAGAAGTGGGTTTCAAGATTCTGTCAGTCATGTGCCTTTTCCTCCCACGTCTTATAATGCATAGGAATGCTGCTGAGAAGTGCAGCATCGTCAGCGTTGCCTACAGTTTGTCCTGTGCATGCATGCCGCTGGGGTTGAAGATGCTGTGGCCAGTGCGGAGGAGGACGGCGTGAGCGTATGGTCGCAAGTATTTGCCCACTAGAGATATCCAGGCCTCACAGATGTGGGCCGGTAAGCGTATAGTCTGCTGGCAGAGATGGAGCCTGAGTTGTGTCTGCAGTGCTTGTCTGACATTTCTTCAGTTTAGCTTCCCAGAGCAACCCAGGGAACCTGGCTTGCTCAGTCAAACGCATTCCGACGAATCATTTGTCGTCCTGGGTTATACGCCAAGGCGTGCAAATGTATAGGAGCTAACCTAGTGGCGCGTGCATGCGCGAACTAAGAGGACGCTGAGATGTTTGTGTGCCTTCGGCATGATGCGGGCTAGCCTGTAGAGGCGAAAACCAGCACGTGCACGGCGCTCCTTCTGTGCTGTGGCGTTCCCGGAACCTATTGGACGCACTGTTCAGCAACCGCATGCAATGTGTACGAGTACTCTGGATGGAGTTTATATGCAGTGCGTATCTTTCGCGTGTCGATTCGACATTGCTTTGGGTTTCGGGTGGTCGCTTGGCTGAAGCTTCGTCAGGTACCCATGCACCTGTTGAACTGCCGTGCACAGTGCATGTCAAAGCGATGTCGGGCCAAGCGACACTTGGTTGTCCAGCATAGCAACTTGTGGTGCCTGTATTTTGTCTTTACAACCTATGTTACATGCATGCATCTCACAACAGCACCTAGACCGTTTTGTGCTACAGTGTTGCTTAGTAGAGCATGCATAGAGATCCGTCTCTGGATGTTTTAGGGTTGTAATGCAGCATCAGTGTTGCAGTGGGATTTCCTGTGCAGCTGGCGCTTTGGAGGAATTGCAGGAGGGGGGTGGTTGTTTTGGTGGCTTACAATAACTTTGGCGGTGGCTCCTGCACCAATGTGGATCAGGATGTGCGGGAACGGCATGTTGCAGGGAGACCGCTCCGGCTAAAATCTTTGCCAAGGCGATCATCACGCCTCTAACACTTTGCCTCATGGTCCCTTGCTTGCCAAGGCCTTAGCACCAGGAGCGCCAAGGCTTTGCAGAACTGCATTTTGATTTGCGAGGATCAAGCACTGTGCAGTGGGTTTCTCGGTTATGCCTCGCGGGCGCAGCACTTGCTTGCTATGTATGAAATGCAGCAGGCGCCCAGCGAGCAAGACTCTGCACACCAGCATGAATTTTGTTTGTTACTGCTTTCTTGATTCGGCATCATTCGAGCTCTCTTGGATCTGCTGAACAGCATGTATGCCGTGGCGCGTTGAGTTCTTATGGCTGCCTTATGGGATGGTGTAAGCTTACGCAGGGCATCGTATTCCAGTACAGCAGTAAGTAGTATCATCTGCGATTGGTGCAGGATGTGGCTTCCAAGCGAACAAAATCGGTTGAATTTACTTTCGCTTAATTGTCGAACATGCAGAATGTCGGTTGACACCTCTAGGCGTATATCGTCAGTGGGGTGAAGACACTTCCTTTGTGTCCAGGCATTGGCGCCTCACGCGTTTGCTATGCGCTAAGAGCAGTTAAGTTTGGGCGGGATGAACAGGGGCTGTCAGGTAAACTGGCCACTGCGTAGTTCGAGCACCACTCCATTTTTTGCGTGATCAGGTATTTGCGGATGCTTTTGAGCTGGCCTATGTGCCTATCATGGTAGTGGAGGGGGATTGCGTGTTCCATGTGGATACCTTCTGGGTGACAGGTATCCACAGGCGCCTCGTGGTGTACACTGATCCACACGTAGATGTACACAGTGAGCCAAGGTATGTGGCATGGTGCCGAGTGGTGGCTGCTGCGTTGTGCTTACGTGCAGCGGGTGCAGTGTGCAGGAATTCTGGGGAAGGAGCGTGCCAAATAGAGAGTATGTCGGGAGGATGATTCGGTTCTTCAGTGGGCAAGACAGCACAGAAGTGGCAAGCGTCTGGCTGGCTAAAAGTGCTTGAGCGCTAAAGATTTCTTGGAGTGGATTCCTCTGCGTCGATCGGTAACGGCAGCTAAGGCAGGTTACTGTTTAGGCTCAGTGAGGTTTGGCACCAAGTGTTTTTTTATGGCGTATGCCCTTTTTGACGCTTCCCACCTGTTGCATATACGAATCCACTTGAGCTGCATCACTGCATTCTAGGAAATGTATCGGGGGCTGCCAGCGCATGGACAGTTGGGGAACACGCGCACTGACCTAGGAGCCTTTTTATGGCGAAGTGCTAGCAGTGTTCTTATAGCTGCAATTCGAAGCGATGGAAAGGGGGACCGTGTTCGTGATATGAAGGATTGGTTTGTGCACTGCCAGAAACAGCAGGCCCATCTGTGTTGCTACCTATTGTTACGTAAAGCCGGTGCGTTTTTCCACAGTGGGAGGGAGCATGGAAGCTGAAGCACGGTTGTAGAAGCACAAGCGCACCAACGGCCTTGTTTGCGGCTGTGGAACAATACTGCCAATTGGCACTGATGCACTCAACAATAAAAGCTGCTTGAAAAGTCGCAAAGCCTGCTATTTGCATTAGTCAGCCGCTGACAGCGTCTTACTCGTTTTGTTGTTTCGTCGTTTGTACAAGTTGAATGAAGGAATTATAGTTAATGGATTCGTAGGCAGCTGCTATGATAGGTGGTCTGTGGGGCTGACAGATGTATGCTTTGGATAGAAGGGGGAATGCAGCTGCTGCCTTCGCAGCTGCGTTAGCAAAAATGCGCAGCAAGCAAGTTGCGCCTGAGCATCCTGCGGGCCTAGCCAGTTTTCTCTCGCCGCTCGCTTGAACGCTCCTGTGGCTCTGCAGGGTGCTTATGTGGGTTATGGCGGTGAATAAGTCATCAAGCCCTGCATGTAGCGCCTGTCCAATAGTCAGCAGGCACTCAGCATAAAGCGAAGCGTTGCGCGCCTTTAGGACCTTTGTGAACGCAGTGACGGGCAGGGCGGATGACGGACCAATGCTTGCAAGTCATTAACAGTGGCACGAAGGGGCATTGTATAGTCGGGCATTGCTCGCATCGCTAATTTCGCCGTGCCGTTAGTGTAGGGAACCTCCCATGTGGCAATGAGTCTCGGTGGGAGTGCCTCACACGGTTGCCGAAAGTTGCTAGCGGCAAGGAGATTTGGAAGGAGCTGTCTGCTGTGCTTCGCACTCGACAGCTCATGCACCGCGAATCCATTCTAGGGAGGATTACGTTTTATTTGCACGCTGGACTGCAACGGTTGATCCGCACGTTGTGCTTGTAGAGCATTGTGGGGTTTTCTGCGTGGCCAAGTATGTGTAGGTACGTGTGCGCAAGCTTGACTGCATGCGTGGTGACGAAGTACGCTGTATAAAACTTGCTGGTTCCCTGCTGGCTTGCACTGTTCGCAATGCACACTGCTCTACAAAAGCTGCCTAGGCCTACAAGGTGATCACAAGCTGCGTGGCTTCACCTCGTTTTTTATGCGCCGTTTGACGACTGCGCGGTGGCAAGAACGTTTCCTGTTCATGCTGTACTCCACAAACTCTACTGGGAGCCTTTTTGGGCTACGCACACTCTGTCCTACAGCCTCGGAGCCTACGCAAGAAGGTGGAGTCCAATTAGCAAGTGGGGAAGAATCTAGCCAATGCCTGGCTAGGTAGATCACGGGATCCTTGACTGTACTCCTTTTTCGATGCGAATCAGGCAGTGCGGAACTTGCATGCTGCGCAAGGATAACTGTCCGGGTGAATCTCATTTACTACGGCTTGGGTAAAAACACACACTTGCGTCGGGGAATCGCGGCATTCTCGATGAGCGCTTTGGTGCGCCTTTTCTCGAGTGTAGCACTTCCTCGCCTCCTGTGGATTTTTGCAGGCTGTAAGAGAGCAAGATCCTTGGCGTCTTGACGAGTTTCGTGTGCTACTGCTTCGGTGGCTCGATACCCGTGGGCCTCCCTTTGGCCTCACGAGACGCATACCTGTCGTGACACGGCGGGCTCCGCTGGGTACACAAGAGCATAAAACAGCGCTGCCTTTCATCACTGCGTCTCCTGCTTGAGAGAGCCATACCAATGGTGCCTGCAATTTGTATGTATCTGGTAGCGAGAAAACTCAGGCTGCATTGCGAGGGGCTGCACAGCAAATGGTCAATATCGTGCCCGTTATCAACCCAGGTACCTCCGCTTCGTGCGCTGATATAGTTTACCGAGTACTCATGCTCTACCGTGCATAATGGGGACTTTTGGAAACGTCTATTTAACCGCGATGGGATCTGATGCTTGCTTCTTCGTCGGATATACGGACGGTGTTGAAAGAACAGTGACAGGTAAGTACTAAACCCAAGTCGATTTGTGCTTTAGGAGACGTATGACCTGGGTGCGTGAGTTTGCACGCTGGAGGGGAAATTGTTGGCATGCGAAACGTTTGCTGCAATAAGCGGGAGTGTTTTTGACCACTGCGTGTATGCCCGCCTGGTCAGTACCTGCATGCATTGCGTGCACTGCAAGTGTTGTAGATGCGCTCGTACTCGGGTGTTTATATCCTTGGGGGCGCAGAAAAGGTGCGCTTCGTCTGGAGACACTGTATGGACCTTGAAGGCAATTCCTGACAGCAGATGGTGTCTACTGTAGAGCATTCGTGCACCTTCATATCGCCAAATCTTGCCGATTCCGTCCATTACAACACGCAATAATAAAGCACGCAGACTGCAGATCCAGTGCTAAGATTAGAGCGACTGTATCCTGCATATCGTGTGAAGCAGCTGTTACAGAATATATTATGTAAATGCGCGCTTTCGCTAGCCTCATATGCGGTTACAGCGAGCGCGACCCGTACGGTAGATCGGCCCCGGACTAATGTGGGCGTGTGGAACACACACTGTGCCTTTCTGGGGTATTACGATTCGATTCGCCTAACCAGTGTTAGGCGTCAGTATGATAGACCTGATAGTGAATTCATGAGCTTGTACTTACGCCAGATTCGCGACAGCGTTTCGTCTGCGTTATTCATCACCCTCCAATCTCGGGTTGTCGCCGACGAGTCGATGCGCCGGCAACTTATGGGCCATGAATCCATGCGAAGGGGGTGAGCTTCTGCGAGGACGACTGACAAGGTGGTTCCAAACATTGTGCTGGCTGAGGGCAGTGCCACTTTGTGCGTGATCAGGTATCTGTGGGTATTTGTGAAGAAACCTAAGCGCATGCGTTAAGACAGAAAGGTTGCATAGACTCGCTTTCCACGGTAGCCTGCGTAGCTCTCACTGTGTACTGCCTTGCAACTTGTACTTGCATGCATTGCATGGATGCCGTATGAGCATGTGCTGAGCGATGTACTCCGCATTGGCGGTGAGGGCTGCCGCGTTGCGTGCTTTTGCATATGAGGTGCAGGTGAGCTGAGGGTAGAGTACGTTCATTGTAATTTGTGGCTGGAGGTGTTTGTTTAGGAGTAGGGTTGTGCACAGCATAGGTCTGCACTGGCGTGCGCCGAGTTGGTTCGAAAACATCGTAATGCCAGACCCTTCACGGATAGCTTTTCTCGGCGTGTATGGATGCGGGAAGCTGTGTGTGGGTTGATGCTGATACGGGTTCAGATCCAGTGAGAGCTGACTCTTATGAAGCTGTACGCGGCCCTCATTTTGAGTGTCTGAATTCGTTTAGCAATGTTCGTAGCGAATGCTCGTCGGCTGGGGATGCGAAGGCCTCCTCTGCTGTCGGAGTGAGTGGCAGTAGCGCTGAGCGTGCGCTCTGCTGCTGATGATTTCGTGGGCATATGCAGTGAGCTTAACTCAACCCGCAGTGTGTGCTAATCTAGACCGCGGGCTAGCACTGTAGACCAGGCGTGCCAATACAGGAGCTTGCGACCCTCAATGCGTATGCATTGCGCCGGTTAATCATGCTTGCCACATCGAAGAAAACAGAAATATTGTTTTATTTGCTGTTGAGGGTCTGAGCCACTGTTTGTGCAGCAGTGCTCTGCACAACGCTGTTGCAGTAAGACTTTGCAGCGTTCGACGCTAAATGCCGTGACATTAATGGTCGCCTTGGCTAACCTGTCTCAGCCTGTGCTTGAGTTGTATGCTAAACTGGACACCTTAAGTTCTTGCATAGGCTGGCATATTGCATCTAAACCTCTTTGTTTGAGTAACGCATGCCGGAGCACTGGTTTACGAATGTGCCTTTCCTAAACGCTGTGCTAGTTAATCTGGGAGTGTAGCGCATGTTGCTGTAGGGTTGGTAGAAGAGTCTGTCCGACAGCACGGTGAAGTTTGTCTAAAGTTCATGAGTGATGCCTGTGGAATACCGTGCTTAATCGTATGCCCGTTTCAGTTGTCGAGTGCGGGAAAGTTAAACAAAGAAGCGAACAGCCGTGTGCTGCATGTTGTTTAACAAGGCTGCACGCACTACCCTAAGTGACGAGACGATAGTTCCTTTGTTGCCGCATGGTTACCACCTGTATTTGTTACACAAAGCATATTGCGTATGGGCAAGTCAGCGGTGTTATTGGCAGAACTGTGTCTAGTACCTACTGGCTGTAGCAGCTCTTGGACGGGTTACAATTTGCCGCTTGATAGTGCTACTTCCTCGATGTGCATTGGTCTGTTGCATATGGTGACATGTGAGCGTTTGGACGGAGGTCTTCCGCCCAAATATTGCAAATGGTTGTTGCCACATTTGGAGAGCTGTTAGCACCCGATCTGAGGCCACACTAATGCGACTGCGCCAGACGAGTGGTTCAGTATTTATTGGTTGCTGCGTATAACAGTTACGACGTCAGAAAAACGTTCATCTAGTGCAGCATTTTACATAGCTGCTCTTGGGGAAGTGCAGAGAAGAACTCCTTTGGTTGCGCTACTCGATAACTCATTCATTTGCTTGTCCCGTTGCAAGGGTGCTGCAGGCCTACGAGCAAGCTTCGAGGCATCTGAACCAGCGTTCACCGTGTGCCGCTTCGAAGCCACCTAAGGTGCATTTTACACTGAACAGTTTGTGGAGCGGCGGGACGGTTTCAATATGCATACGGCCTTAGGGGGCGGACAGGCAAGAAGCTTGTGTATCAAGATTAGCAGTGCGTGACGAAGCATGATGCAGGATGTACGATACTTTTCGGCATTGTGTGGAGCAGGCGAATAGCTTGGTCTTTATAGGATGCACAAGGCGAACTTAATGGAGGCAGTTGGATGATTCAGCATGTGGAAAAGGGCAGTGGTTCTCTGCTCGAGAATAGCTTGTCTGTCGCACAGCGCTGTGAGGCGAATCTGGTTTGTCAGTAACACAGCGCTGTGAAGCGGATTGATTTAGAGTTAAGCAGGCATGCTTCAAGTGGTCCATTGCAGGGGATGGTATCTGCATTCCCCAGGATGACGTCGGCTAGTGTTGGTGGTACAGCGCATCTGCTTGGCGTATTCCACCACCTCATTGAGTGCCTTGGCCACTTCACCGAATGAATTGCATTGCGAGCGTATGAATATTTGAGCCATTGAACGTTGATCATTTAAAGCGCATCCAAGTGTAGGCTGCCTGTGCCGTGAGGGTTGTAAGGCGTTCGATAATCCACGCGATGGTAGACTAGCGGTTGAATTGTCGTGTGCGTTCTCCAATGATTTGCCGATGAAAGAGTGTTAATCTGAAGGGTGTCGTTTGAGCTAAATCACGGGGTTGTAGGAGGTATGTCGCCAACGGATGAACGCATTTGGGTGTGGAGATCTTATGGAGATTCGTGCCATTGCAGGTTGGTGGTTTTACGCTCGTCCAAACGTAGTTTGGCTGTACTGTGAGAATTGCAACTTTTTTCATCATCCAGATGAAGGTAGACTCGCGGTTGAATTGTTGCGTGCATTTTTGCAGTGCTTTCCCAATGCACGAAGTTTTCTCTGAAGGGGGCCCTAGAGTTAAACCACTGGATTGTAGAAATTGCGCCCCCAGCACGTGGACGTTTCCACGTGCGGAAGTGTTCGTGGCGGTTAACGTCGGTAATGTCAGCCGTATCCAAGGTTAGGATGCCTAAACCGTGAGGTGTTGGACGTCTTTGACAATTCAAGGGATGGTACACCAGACGTTGGATTGTCCTGTGCATTTTCGCAATGCTTTGCCAGCGCATGACGTACCATCTGGAGCTCACTTGAGCGACACCACTGGTTTGCAGAAGGTATGCTCGCAGGAGTTGGACCTTTCCACGTATGGAAGTGTTCGTGACGTTGCACGTCGATACTATCCAACGCTTCCAACTTCAAGCTGCCTTTAGCTTGAAATTTGGAGCCTTTCCGGTACCTCAGGTAATGGTAGACTAGCGGTTAGATTGTCGTACGCATTTCCGCAGCGCTTTGCGAACACACTAACTTCCATCTGGAGGATGTCACTTGAGTTAAACAACGGGATTGTAGGGGGTGCGTCTCCAGCAGGGTGACGTTTTAACGTGTGGAAATGTTCACGAGGTAGAACGTTGGTAATCTCAAGCGCGTCCAAGGTTAGGCTGCCCGTAACTTGAGGGTTGGAGCTTTGTGACGATACTTCGCTCTATGTGATGGTAGACTAGCCGTTGGATTGTCGTATGCATTTTTGCAATGATTTAATAATGCACGCGATTTCATCTGGACGGGATCAATCAGGCTAAACCACGGGATTGTAGGTGGTGCGTCTTTAGCAGGTGGATGCTTCCACGTGTGGAGGTCTTCATGACATTGAATGCTCGTAATGTGAACCGCTTCCAAGGTTACCCTGCCGGTACTGTGAGGATTGGGGGCTTGGCGATACATCAGTTGATGTTAGATGAGGGGGTTCGAATATCGTATCCGTATTTGCAACGTTTTGCCAGTGAACGCGGTTTCATTTGGAGGGGGTCAGTTGAGCGATACCACGGGGTTGTAGGAAGTGCGTCTCCAACAGGTGGACGTTTTCATGTATGGAAGTGTTCGTGACGTTGACTGTTGGTAATGCCAGCCGCGAGCAAGGTTAGGCTACCTGCTCCGTGAGTGTTGGAAAGTCTTCGATACTCCAGGAGATAGTACGTGCACTAGTTGTTGAATTGTCACTTGCGTTTTTGCAATGATTTGCCAGTGCACGAGGTTTCATCTGGAGGCGGTCGCTTGAGCTACACAACGGGATTCTAGAAGGTGCACCCCGAACAGGTGAACGGTTTCACTTGTGGAAATGTTCACGAAGTAGAACGTTGGTACTGTCAAACACGTCCAAGGTTAGGTTGCCTTTAGCATGAGGGTTGGAGCTTTGTGACGATACTTCGCTCTATGTGATGGTAGACTAATCGTTGGATTGTCGTATGCATTTTTGCAATGATTTAATAATGCACGCGATTTCATCTGGACGGGATCAGTCAGGCTAAACCACGGGATTGTAGGTGGTGCGTCTTTAGCAGGTGGATGCTTCCACGTGTGGAGGTCTTCATGACATTGAATGCTCGTAATGTGAACCGCTTCCAAGGTTACCCTGCCGGTACTGTGAGGATTGGAGGCTTGGCGATACATCAGTTGATGTTAGATGAGGGGGTTCGAATATCGTATCCGTATTTGCAACGTTTTGCCAGTGAACGCGGTTTCATCTGGAGGGGGTCAGTTGAGCGATACCACGGGGTTGTAGGAAGTGCATCTCCAACAGGTGGACGTTTTCATGTATGGAAGTGTTCGTGACGTTGACTGTTGGTAATGCCAGCCGCGAGCAAGGTTAGGCTACCTGCTCCTTGAGTATTGGAAAGCCTTCGATACTCCAGGAGATAGTACGCGCACTAGTTGTTGAATTGTCACTTGCGTTTTTGCAATGATTTGCCAGTGCACGAGGTTTCATCTGGAGGCGGTCACTTGAGTTAGACGACGGGGGTGTAGGAGGTGCGTCGCTATGAGATGGACGTTTTCACGTGTGGACGTGTTCGTGATGTTGAATGTTGGTAATGTCAAGCGCGTCCAAGGATAGACCGCCTCTAGGTTGACGGCTGTAGCCTTGACGATACCCCAGGTGATGGTGGACCAGTGGTTGGCTGTCGTATGCACGTTTGCAAAGATTTAATAGTGCATGAGGTTTCAGCTGGAGGGCGTGACTTAACGTACATCATTGAGCTGCAGGAAGTGGGCCCCCAGAAGGCTGACGTTTTCATGTATGGAAGTGTCCCCGGCGTTGAATGCTGGCAGTGCCAAGCGCCTCGAAGGTTATGTTTCCTGGCGCATGAGGATTGGAAAATCTCCGATAATCCAGGGGATGGCAGAGTAGTGGTTGGAATGTCGTATGCGCTTTTGCAATGACTTGCCAATGCGTGAGGTTTCATCTGTAGGAGCTCACGTGAGTTACATTACGGAATGTTAGGTGGTGCGTGTCCTCGAGGTAGACGTATTCACCTGTGGAAGTGTTCGTGACGTTGGATGTTGATAATTTGAAGCTCGCCCAAGGTTGTGCTGCCTGTTTCGTGATGAGTGGAACGTCTTCGATAACCCAGGGGATGGTAAACACACTAGTGGTTGGATTGTCGTATGCGGTTTTGCATTGATTTGATAATGCACGAGGTTTCATTTTGAGGGGGTCAATCGAGGTAGACCACGGGACCGTAGGAGGTGCGTCTCCAGCAGGTGGACGTTTTCACATGTGGAAGCGTTCGTGACGTTGCAGGTTGGTAATGCCGGCCGTATCCAGGTCTAGGCTACTTACATTGAGTGGGGTGGAACGCGTTCGATACTTCCAGTGGTTTTAGACTAGCAGTTGCATTGTCGTGCGCACTTTTGCAATGATTTTCTAGTCCACGGGGTTTCGGCTGGAGTGACTGACTTGAGCTAAACCACGGGATTGTAGGAGGTGCGTCGCCAGGAGCTGCAGGCGTTTGAATAGGGAGGTTCTTTTTTGAAGTTTGCTGTAATTTTACGGAAGTTCAAAGTTAGGCTGCCTGCACCGTGCGGGTGGGAACGTCTTTGTTAGCCCAGGTAATGCTAGGCTAGCGCTTGTAGTGCCATATACTTCTCTCAATAGTTTGTGAATTAACGTATTTTCATCTGGATCGAGCAACTCGTGATATACCGCCCCACTGTAGGAAATGCGTCGCCAGGAGGTGGACGCATTCGTATATGGAGAACTTGTGGAGGTTCGTGGCATTGAACGGTGGCGCTTTACCGCGCCAGCGGTAGGCTGCCTGTGCTATGAGGGTTGAAAAGCGTTCGATAATCCACGCGATGGTAGACTAGCGGTTGAATTGTCGTGTGCGTTCTCCAATGATTTGCCGATGAAAGAGTGTTCATCTGAAGGGTGTCGTTTGAGCTAAATCACGGGCTTGTAGGAGGTATGTCGCCAACGGATGAGCGCATTTGGGTGTGGAGATTTTTCTGGGGGTTCGTGGCATTGCACGTTGGTAATTATTAGGCTCGTAGAAAGGTTGGCTGCCCGCATCGTGAAGGTGAAAGGGTCTTTGATAACCCAGATGAAGGTGGACTAGCGGCTGAATTGCCGGAGTGCAGTATTGCAGTGATTTCCCAATGCGCAAGTGCTTATCTGTAGAGGGTTACTCGAGATACACCACGGAGATGTGGGAAATGAATCGTCGGGAGGTGTAGACGTTTTGCGGATGCAGTTGCCATTGGCGTTTGCCACATTGAACGCTGGTGGTTTTACGCTCGTCCAAAGGCAGGCTGCCTGCGCCGTGAGGGTTGAGAAGCGTTCGATAATCCAGGTGATGGTAGACTAGCGGTTGAATTGCCGTGTGCTTTCTCCAATGATTTGCCGATGAAAGAGTGTTCATCTGAAGGGTGTCGCTTGATCTACATCACGGGATTGTAGGATGTGCGTCTCCAGGAGGTTAACCGCCACGCTTGCTTTGGAGTTCCGTGGCAGTGAAAGGAAGTTGGCGTCCTTCACGCTGCAATTAAAGCAGATGGCAATGGAGAACTCGTTACGCAAAGGCGGGCGTTCTTAGCAAAATGCGATATTCGTGGTTTTTGGGGATATCTGGAAGGCAAAGGGTTGCGAACCAACTGGATGCACATGGGTGCTTGCCGAAGGGGTATTACTTTGATAACGAGGCTTTGGTTTGGTCGAATGCTTGGTGAATTTGAAAGTCATTTAAGTGGGAAGCGACACCTGATATGCCACATCTCCGCGCAAGCTACAATGGCTAGCTTTAGCAGTTTGTGTCTAAGGGCAGGGCGCGCTTACGCTTTGAAATGGAGTTGATCATTAAGCCTGTGCAGTGATTTTGTTGCTGCCACTTGCGCGTGCCCACAGAAGGCATGGGGAAGTCCTCACGTATCTGGAAGCACGCATGTGTGTGTGCATGTGTGCGCGTGTGTGTGTTTGTGAGTGGGTGAGTGGGTGGGTTATTGCGAGCGGGGGCCAGCAGCCGCTCACATTGCCCAACTTGGCCAAACATAAACGGTTGGCTGGAGAGGGGCTGTTTGGAAGGGAGAAGCCTGACAAAGGCGCAGAGCGCCAGCTTTTCCGGCTGACGCATCTGCGTAGGTGCTAGCTGGGGTTTACGTGCGAGATGTGTCCTACATGCTTCACATGATACACGCAAGAGTTTGGAACAGCCGGTACGCCTTTCTGCTAAACAGCGGCAGCACGCATGGGCAGAGATGCATTATTGCAGAAAGGCTCCAATCCACCAAGCAGCTTCACAGACGCGGCTCCTGCATGCAGCTGTGTGAGGCCCTTGGCGGAAGTGCCATCTTCAATGCGCATTGAACGGCGTACGCTGCATGAGAAGTCGTGTGGCTTGCATTTTGCACTGTAGCACCTACGAAACTGCACATGTGCTTGCTTTTGGCATATCAGCAACGGTGGACAGGAGCGTAGTTTTTCTGCGTGTTGAACGCTTGCGGAAGTTGAAGGGGAGATTTGCATTTCACAGGTTGGCTGGCAGCATGCTGGGGTAGGAGGTGTATCGAGCTGGGAGGCTTGTGCTTCAGCTGGAGGGGAAAATGCACTGGCTACCTTAACATCTGCGTGGGCACGACTATACAGGAAGTGCGTTGCGTCTGAGCATCCAGCGAGTCGAGCTAGTGTTGTCTCTCGGCTTGCCAGGATGCTCCTATGGCTCTAGAGGGTGCTTGTGTGGCTCCAAAAAGTGGTGCGTTTTTCAACAGTCAGAAGGTGCTCAACATACAGTGAAGCATTGGACCCCTTCAGGACCTTTGTGAACGCAGTGATGGGCAGTGAGGACGACCGACCAGTATTTGCAAGCCCTTAACAGTGCCAAAATGGGACGCTCTACAGTTTTGCATTGCTTGGTTCGCGCATCTCGCCATGCCCGTAGTGTGGAGAGCCTCGCGAATGCCAATAGGTGTTGGCGGGAGTCCCTCAGGCCGTTGGTAGCCGGTTGGCGTGAGCCGTTTGCAGGTGTGGAAGCGTCGGTATGCTGTGCTTCACTCACTCGCAATTTTGTATTTGCGGCATTGTACTCAGTTCCGTGGGTCAGCGCGCCACTCTCACGTGGGGCGCCTCGATGTGGGAGGTGCATGATAGTGAGTTCATGAGCTTGTACTTGATCGCGAACAGCGTTTTATACGCGGTATTGATCACCCTCCTTTCTCGGGTTGCCGCCGACGAGTCGATGCGTCGGCAACTTATGGGCCATGAATCCATGCGAAGGAGGTGAGCTTCTGCGAGGACGACTGACAAAGTGGTTCCAAACATTGTGCTGGCTGAGGGCAGTGCCACTTTGTGCGTGATCAGGTATCTGTGGGTATTTGTGAAGAAACCTAAGCGCATGCGTTAAGACAGAAAAGTTGCATAGACTCGCTTTCCACGGTAGCCTGCGTAGCTCTCACTGTGTACTGCCTTGCAACTTGTACTTGCATGCATTGCATGGATGCCGTATGAGCATGTGCTGAGCGATGTACTCCGCATTGGCGGTGAGGGCTGCCGCGTTGTGTGCTTTTGCATATGAGGTGCAGGTGAGCTGAGGGTAGAGTACGTTCATTGTAATTTGTGGCTGGAGGTGTTTGTTTAGGAGTAGGGTTGTGCACAGCATAGGTCTGCACTGGGGTGCGCCGAGTTGGTTCGAAAACATCGTAATGCCAGACCCTTCACGGATAGCTTTTCTCGGCGTGTTTGGATGCGGGAAGCTGTGTGTGGGTTGATGCTGATACGGGTTCAGATCCAGTGAGAGCTGACTCTTATGAAGCTGTACGCGGCCCTCATTTTGAGTGTCTGAATTCGTTTAGCAATGTTCGTAGCGAATGCTCGTCGGCTGGGGATGCGAAGGCCTCCTCTGCTGTCGGAGTGAGTGGCAGTAGCGCTGAGCGTGCGCTCTGCTGCTGATGATTTCGTGGGCAGATGCAGTGAGCTTAACTCAACCCGCAGTGTATGCTAATCTAGGCTGCGGGCTAGCACTGTAGACCAGGTGTGCCAATACAGGAGCTTGCGACCCTCAATGCGTATGCATTGCGCCGGTTAATCATGCTTGCCACATCGAAGAAAACAGAAATATTGTTTTATTTGCTGTTGAGGGTCTGAGCCACTGTTTGTGCAGCAGTGCTCTGCACAACGCTGTTGCAGTAAGACTTTGCAGCGTTCGACGCTAAATGCCGTGACATTAATGGTCGCCTTGGCTAACCTGTCTCAGCCTGTGCTTGAGTTGTATGCTAAACTGGACACCTTAAGTTCTTGCATAGGCTGGCATATTGCATCTAAACCTCTTTGTTTGAGTAACGCATGCCGGAGCACTGGTTTACGAATGTGCCTTTCCTAAACGCTGTGCTAGTTAATCTGGGAGTGTAGCGCATGTTGCTGTAGGGTTGGTAGAAGAGTCTGTCCGACAGCACGGTGAAGTTTGTCTAAAGTTCATGAGTGATGCCTGTGGAATACCGTGCTTAATCGTATGCCCGTTTCAGTTGTCGAGTGCGGGAAAGTTAAACAAAGAAGCGAACAGCCGTGTGTTGCATGTTGTTTAACAAGGCTGCACGCACTACCCTAAGTGACGAGACGATAGTCCCTTTGTTGCCGCATGGTTGCCACCTGTATTTGTTACACAAAGCATATTGCGTATGGGCAAGTCAGCGGTGTTATTGGCAGAAGTGTGTCTAGTGCCTACTGGTTGTAGCAGCTCTTGGACGGGTTGCAATTTGCCGCTTGGTAGTGCTACTTCCCCGATGTGCATTGGTCTGTTGCATATGGTGACATGTGAGCGTTTGGACGGAGGTCCTCCACCCAAATATTGCAAATGGTTGTTGCCATATATGGAGAGCTGTTGGCACCCGATCTGAGGCCACACTAATGCGACTGCGCCAGACGAGTGGTTCAGTATTTATTGGTTGCTGCGTATAACAGTTACGACGTCAGAAAATCGTTAATCTAGTGCAGCATTTTACATAGCTGCTCTTGGGGAAGTGCAGAGAAGAACTCCTTTGGTTGCGCTACTCGATAACTCATTCATTTGCTTGTCCCGTTGCAAGGGTGCTGCAGGCCTACGAGCAAGCTTCGAGGCATCTGAACCAGCGTTCACCGTGTGACGCTTCGAAGCCACCTAAGGTGCATTTTACACTGAACAGTTTGTGGAGCGGCGGGACGGTTTCAATATGCATACGGCCTTAGGGGGCGGACAGGCAAGAAGCTTGTGTATCAAGATTAGCAGTGCGTGACGAAGCATGATGCAGGATGTACGATACTGTTCGGCATTGTGTGGAGCAGGCGAATAGCTTGGTCTTTATAGGATGCACAAGGCGAACTTAATGGAGGCAGTTGGATGATTCAGCATGTGGAAAAGGGCAGTGGTTCTCTGCTCGAGAATAGCTTGTCTGTCGCACAGCGCTGTGAGGCGAATCTGGCTTGTCAGTAACACAGCGCTGTGAAGCGGATTGATTTAGAGTTAAGCAGGCATGCTTCAAGTGGTCCATTGCAGCGGATGGTATCTGCATTCTCCAGGACAACGTCGGCTAGTGCTGGAGGTACGGCGCATCTGCTTGGCGTATCCCACCACCTCATTGAGTGCCTTGGCCGCTTCACCGAATGAATAATTGCATTGCGAGCGTATGAATATTTGAGCCATTGAACGTTGATCATTTAAAGCGCATCCAAGTGTAGGCTGCCTGTGCCGTGAGGGTTGTAAGGCGTTCGATAATCCACGCGATGGTAGACTAGCGGTTGAATTGTCGTGTGCGTTCTCCAATGATTTGCCGATGAAGAGTGTTCATCTGAAGGGTGTCGTTTGAGCTAAATCACGGGCTTGTAGGAGGTATGTCGCCAACGGATGAGCGCATTTGGGTGTGGAGATTTTTCTGGGGGTTCGTGGCATTGCACGTTGGTAATTATTAGGCTCGTAGAAAGGTTGGCTGCCCGCATCGTGAAGGTGAAAGGGTCTTTGATAACCCAGATGAAGGTGGACTAGCGGCTGAATTGCCGGAGTGCAGTATTGCAGTGATTTCCCAATGCGCAAGTGCTTATCTGTAGAGGGTTACTCGAGATACACCACGGAGATGTGGGAAATGAATCGTCGGGAGGTGTAGACGTTTTGCGGATGCAGTTGCCATTGGCGTTTGCCACATTGAACGCTGGTGGTTTTACGCTCGTCCAAAGGCAGGCTGCCTGCGCCGTGAGGGTTGAGAAGCGTTCGATAATCCAGGTGATGGTAGACTAGCGGTTGAATTGCCGTGTGCTTTCTCCAATGATTTGCCGATGAAAGAGTGTTCATCTGAAGGGTGTCGCTTGATCTACATCACGGGATTGTAGGATGTGCGTCTCCAGGAGGTTAACCGCCACGCTTGCTTTGGAGTTCCGTGGCAGTGAAAGGAAGTTGGCGTCCTTCACGCTGCAATTAAAGCAGATGGCAATGGAGAACTCGTTACGCAAAGGCGGGCGTTCTTAGCAAAATGCGATATTCGTGGTTTTTGGGGATATCTGGAAGGCAAAGGGTTGCGAACCAACTGGATGCACATGGGTGCTTGCCGAAGGGGTATTACTTTGATAACGAGGCTTTGGTTTGGTCGAATGCTTGGTGAATTTGAAAGTCATTTAAGTGGGAAGCGACACCTGATATGCCACATCTCCGCGCAAGCTACAATGGCTAGCTTTAGCAGTTTGTGTCTAAGGGCAGGGCGCGCTTACGCTTTGAAATGGAGTTGATCATTAAGCCTGTGCAGTGATTTTGTTGCTGCCACTTGCGCGTGCCCACAGAAGGCATGGGGAAGTCCTCACGTATCTGGAAGCACGCATGTGTGTGTGCATGTGTGCGCGTGTGTGTGTTTGTGAGTGGGTGAGTGGGTGGGTTATTGCGAGCGGGGGCCAGCAGCCGCTCACATTGCCCAACTTGGCCAAACATAAACGGTTGGCTGGAGAGGGGCTGTTTGGAAGGGAGAAGCCTGACAAAGGCGCAGAGCGCCAGCTTTTCCGGCTGACGCATCTGCGTAGGTGCTAGCTGGGGTTTACGTGCGAGATGTGTCCTACATGCTTCACATGATACACGCAAGAGTTTGGAACAGCCGGTACGCCTTTCTGCTAAACAGCGGCAGCACGCATGGGCAGAGATGCATTATTGCAGAAAGGCTCCAATCCACCAAGCAGCTTCACAGACGCGGCTCCTACATGCAGCTGAGTGAGGCCCTTGGCGGAAGTGCCATCTTCAATGCGCATTGAACGGCGTACGCTGCATGAGAAGTCGTGTGGCTTGCATTTTGCACTGTAGCACCTACGAAACTGCGCATGCGCTTGCTTTTGGCATATCAGCAACGGTGGACAGGAGCGTAGTTTTTCTGCGTGTTGAACGCTTGCGGAAGTTGAAGGGGAGATTTGCATTTCACAGGTTGGCTGGCAGCATGCTGGGGTAGGAGGTGTATCGAGCTGGGAGGCTTGTGCTTCAGCTGGAGGGGAAAATGCACTGGCTACCTTAACATCTGCGTGGGCACGACTATACAGGAAGTGCGTTGCGTCTGAGCATCCAGCGAGTCGAGCTAGTGTTGTCTCTCGGCTTGCCAGGATGCTCCTATGGCTCTAGAGGGTGCTTGTGTGGGTCGAAAAGGTGGTGCGTTTTTCAACAGCCAGAAGGTGCTCAGCATACAGTGAAGCATTGGACCCCTTCAGGACCTTTGTGAACGCAGTGATGGGCAGTGAGGACGACCGACCAGTATTTGCAAGCCCTTAACAGTGCCAAAATGGGACGCTCTACAGTTTTGCATTGCTTGGTTCGCGCATCTCGCCATGCCCGTAGTGTGGAGAGCCTCGCGAATGCCAATAGGTGTTGGCGGGAGTCCCTCAGGCCGTTGGTAGCCGGTTGGCGTGAGCCGTTTGCAGGTGTGGAAGCGTCGGTATGCTGTGCTTCACTCACTCGCAATTTTGTATTTGCGGCATTGTACTCAGTTCCGTGGGTCAGCGCGCCACTCTCACGTGGGGCGCCTCGATGTGGGAGGTGCATGATAGTGAGTTCATGAGCTTGTACTTGATCGCGAACAGCGTTTTATACGCGGTATTGATCACCCTCCTTTCTCGGGTTGCCGCCGACGAGTCGATGCGTCGGCAACTTATGGGCCATGAATCCATGCGAAGGAGGTGAGCTTCTGCGAGGACGACTGACAAAGTGGTTCCAAACATTGTGCTGGCTGAGGGCAGTGCCACTTTGTGCGTGATCAGGTATCTGTGGGTATTTGTGAAGAAACCTAAGCGCATGCGTTAAGACAGAAAAGTTGCATAGACTCGCTTTCCACGGTAGCCTGTGTAGCTCTCACTGTGTACTGCCTTGCAGCTTGTACTTGCATGCATTGCATGGATGCCGTATGAGCATGTGCTGAGCGATGTACTCCGCATTGGCGGTGAGGGCTGCCGCGTTGTGTGCTTTTGCATATGAGGTGCAGGTGAGCTGAGGGTAGAGTACGTTCATTGTAATTTGTGGCTGGAGGTGTTTGTTTAGGAGTAGGGTTGTGCACAGCATAGGTCTGCACTGGCGTGCGCCGAGTTGGTTCGAAAACATCGTAATGCCAGACCCTTCACGGATAGCTTTTCTCGGCGTGTATGGATGCGGGAAGCTGTGTGTGGGTTGATGCTGATACGGGTTCAGATCCAGTGAGAGCTGACTCTTATGAAGCTGTACGCGGCCCTCATTTTGAGTGTCTGAATTCGTTTAGCAATGTTCGTAGCGAATGCTCGTCGGCTGGGGATGCGAAGGCCTCCTCTGCTGTCGGAGTGAGTGGCAGTAGCGCTGAGCGTGCGCTCTGCTGCTGATGATTTCGTGGGCAGATGCAGTGAGCTTAACTCAACCCGCAGTGTATGCTAATCTAGGCTGCGGGCTAGCACTGTAGACCAGGTGTGCCAATACAGGAGCTTGCGACCCTCAATGCGTATGCATTGCGCCGGTTAATCATGCTTGCCACATCGAAGAAAACAGAAATATTGTTTTATTTGCTGTTGAGGGTCTGAGCCACTGTTTGTGCAGCAGTGCTCTGCACAACGCTGTTGCAGTAAGACTTTGCAGCGTTCGACGCTAAATGCCGTGACATTAATGGTCGCCTTGGCTAACCTGTCTCAGCCTGTGCTTGAGTTGTATGCTAAACTGGACACCTTAAGTTCTTGCATAGGCTGGCATATTGCATCTAAACCTCTTTGTTTGAGTAACGCATGCCGGAGCACTGGTTTACGAATGTGCCTTTCCTAAATGCTGTGCTAGTTAATCTGGGAGTGTAGCGCATGTTGCTGTAGGGTTGGTAGAAGAGTCTGTCCGACAGCACGGTGAAGTTTGTCTAAAGTTCATGAGTGATGCCTGTGGAATACCGTGCTTAATCGTATGCCCGTTTCAGTTGTCGAGTGCGGGAAAGTTAAACAAAGAAGCGAACATCCGTGTGTTGCATGCTGTTTGACAAGATTGCACGCAAGCCCTCAGTGACGAGACAATAGTTCCTTTGTTGCCGCATGGTTGCCACCTGTATTTGTTACACAAAGCATATTGCGTATGGGCAAGTCAGCGGTGTTATTGGCAGAAGTGTGTCTAGTGCCTACTGGTTGTAGCAGCTCTTGGACGGGTTGCAATTTGCCGCTTGGTAGTGCTACTTCCCCGATGTGCATTGGTCTGTTGCATATGGTGACATGTGAGCGTTTGGACGGAGGTCTTCCGCCCAAATATTGCAAATGGTTGTTGCCATATTTGGAGAGCTGTTGGCACCCGATCTGAGGCCACACTAATGCGACTGCGCCAGACGAGTGGTTCAGTATTTATTGGTTGCTGCGTATAACAGTTACGACGTCAGAAAAGCGTTAATCTAGTGCAGCATTTTACATAGCTGCTCTTGGGGAAGTGCAGAGAAGAACTCCTTTGGTTGCGCTACTCGATAACTCATTCATTTGCTTGTCCCGTTGCAAGGGTGCTGCAGGCCTACGAGCAAGCTTCGAGGCATCTGAACCAGCGTTCACCGTGTGACGCTTCGAAGCCACCTAAGGTGCATTTTACACTGAACAGTTTGTAGAGCGGCGGGACGGTTTCAATATGCATACGGCCTTAGGGGGCGGACAGGCAAGAAGCTTGTGTATCAAGATTAGCAGTGCGTGACGAAGCATGATGCAGGATGTACGATACTGTTCGGCATTGTGTGGAGCAGGCGAATAGCTTGGTCTTTATAGGATGCACAAGGCGAACTTAATGGAGGCAGTTGGATGATTCAGCATGTGGAAAAGGGCAGTGGTTCTCTGCTCGAGAATAGCTTGTCTGTCGCACAGCGCTGTGAGGCGAATCTGGCTTGTCAGTAACACAGCGCTGTGAAGCGGGTTGATTTAGAGTTAAGCAGGCATGCTTCATGTGGTCCATTGCAGGGGATGGTATCTGCATTCTCCAGGACAACGTCGGCTAGTGCTGGAGGTACGGCGCATCTGCTTGGCGTATCCCACCACCTCATTGAGTGCCTTGGCCGCTTCACCGAATGAATAATTGCATTGCGAGCGTATGAATATTTGAGCCATTGAACGTTGATCATTTAAAGCGCATCCAAGTGTAGGCTGCCTGTGCCGTGAGGGTTGGAACGCGTTCGATAACCCAGGCGATGGTAGACTAGCGGTTGAATTGCCGTGTGCTTTCTCCAATGATTTGCCGATGAAAGAGTGTTCATCTGAAGGGTGTCGCTTGATCTACATCACGGGATTGTAGGATGTGCGTCGCCAGGAGGTTAACCGCCACGCTTGCTTTGGAGTTCCGTGCCAGTGTAAGGAAGTTGGCGTCCTTCACGCTGCAATTAAAGCAGATGGCAATGGAGAACTCGTTACGCAAAGGCGGGCGTTCTTAGCAAAATGCGATATTCGTGGTTTTTGGGGATATCTGGAAGGCAAAGGGTTGCGAACCAACTGGATGCACATGGGTGCTTGCCGAAGGGGCATTACTTTGACAACGAGGCTTTGGTTTGGTCGAAGCCTTGCTGGATTTAAAAGTCATTTAAGTGGGAAGCGGCACCTGATATGCCACATCTCCGCGCATGCTAGGGTGGTGGTGGGTGGTTTATTGTGGCCAGCAACCGCTACTATCATAGATAGAAAATCCGCTTTCGGGGGACCGTTTGCTACACCGATAGCTCTTTGCGACTATGGTTCCACTTTGATTATTTATTTGGGGATAGGAGCATCTGCCGGGTGGAGGCGCAACATTGTGAACTATCAGAATCAAACACTTTGGTGCGGTGTTTGCCTCGGAGCCCTTCGTAGCAGCACTTTCCAGTGTGTGTGAATTATGCAAGCGTCAAGAAAGGAAAGTGCTTGCTAGTGCTTGCTAGCCAGACAAATTTCATTCGTTCCCGCTTTCTCTCATCGATGTCTCTCGAACTCCCCTAACCCTGCTGAGCAGCATCATTGCGTTGACGCTGTGCGTTCTGCTGGGTGAGCGGGGGAGTGACATAATGCCCTCGTGCACTGCAGCGACATGGACGGGACAGAATAGCATCAACGGGGCCTCTGCTTTACACTAGTATGTACGCGAGAGAACTCGATTCCTACTGCGAGATGCTGCACAGCGACGTGCCGCTTGGGGATGCACAATCTACTCGGGATCTGTGGGCTGTAAACTGATCCACTTTTTGCGTGCTCATGCTTATCTTAGAAAACCACATATACCGGAATGTTTCGGCTGCGCGCATTTAACATAGGAGAAGTCCACGCTTCGGCTTCAGGCTTGCACCTTCCTGGGATGAATTCACGCTAATGAGGATGCGGCAGGTAAATCATGCACGCAAGTCCGGTTCATTCTTGTGGAGATGCACGTCGGGCAAATTTTTGAATACGGTGGTTGCGATAAAACCGTGCGCTAGCGGCAGTAGTGCTTGCATGCTTGCTGGAACAGCTTGGCGTCGTGCTGGTCGTTGCAGTACGTGCCCGTATGGTCAGTTTCTCTATGCGTTTTGTGTCTGGTTTGCTTCGCGTTAGCCTATTCAGCTCCTGCAGCAGGCATGCAGCCTTACTAAATCTGCTCTGCCCTAGGGCAGTATTTCATTAGATTTCGTCGATTTCGTCCTTGCTACAGCGTGAACTAACGGAGTAGGCAGACTACGGTGGTAGCGAAAATGTGCATGCGAGCGGGCCGTTTTTATCATATGCATGCCCTGCTGAAGAATGCATCCTGCTCGAGTCTACTTTTACTAGGGGCGTATACAGTTACCACGTACTCGGCCTGTAGGGTAACTCTGCATCTCGGGGCCAATGCAGGCACATAAAGCAGCATGAATCGCAGATGCAAAGCATAATGTCATGCACATGGGGAACCTTCGAGAGCTCAGACTTGCCTGTACCATCGATAGAAAAGCGCTGATTTAAACCAGGCGCTCCATGCATTGCAGGGCAGAGATTTGCCGCGTACTTTCAGCACGCACCACCGTCGAGCAAGCACCCGCGTAGTGAGTATGTTTAACTGGCGGCACTACAGGCGCATTTAACTTCACAGACGTTTTTGAGCAAAAGCATGCTGTGGGAAAGCAACGAAGTAATTTTGGGGCACCAAGTATTCTGTACAGTGTATAAAAGACTGTTCAGCTTGAATTGGAAGCCAAAAAGTTACTTCAGCTGACTGAATGAGGGTGCAGAAGCCACAGCTTGTTGACATGAAAACAAGCAGGACACAGTTGTCCAGGTGTAAAGCGTCAGACGCTACAGCCCTTTCACACAAGCCAACATTTCATATGGTCTCTGGCAAGTTTATGAGGAGTTCGCAACTCATGTGTATGGTCCAATTTTAGTTTGTTTATTATCCCCAATATCGTTTTGAGAGCTCAGATTTAATTCTGGGACTAATGCTGTTCCGGGGCAAGTTGAAGGTTTCGGTTTTGCCTTCCTGCTGCCAGGGTTTATACGCTCACGTTATTGATTTAATGCTCGGCAGCATATCTGGCATCCATTATATTTCAGAGCATGGGGTTTGCGGCTACAGGTTCAAGGCAATGTGGGGGCCTGCGGCTGTCCCGCTGCATACTTTTCGGTACGCGGCTCTGCCGTTGTTGAGTCATCGAGCTGTCAAGGTTTGTGAAGCTGAGGGTTTAGGAGCTGAATATGAATAGGGATTTTTGTGCGTTGAGTGACACGCTGTCTTCACTATTTACAGCGTTGCTAAGGGAAACAAAAAGAAAACGTTGAGCTTTGCCTCCTGATTGGGGCCAATTGCGATCATTGATTGTGACGTCAACGTTTGAGAAAGGGACAATTAGCATAGATGTTGACAAGCGTGGGCTTGCAAAAGGCAACACTATCTAAATGCTGAAGTAACCGCTCTCTTTACGGCAATTCCCATTCCTGTGACTCGTCCGTCGCTTCTCTTTATTATCCTTCTCCATTGCTGTCTATCCCCGTAAGTGTGTATGTGATCTGCGTCGTTCGAGCCTTTTACTGTCGCATTTATCTCTTCGTTGTAGCGCATTCTTTTTTGTCCTTCTGCTATCACCGTTTACCCTCCTTTCTCCGCAGAGAATCTCCAGGTGAATTGAAGCGCCTTCGTTATCCACTCCGTCTGGTTGCGTTTGAAGGTTCAGGACCCACATTTTTTGAGGCTTGCGATCTGAACTCTACCATTTTGTAAAGCTCTTGTATTTCTGTTCCTGCCGAAAATATTGTCGAAACAGCGAAATGTTAGGCTTCGCTAGAAGGCTAACCTTTCGTGGCTTCATACTGTAAGGCCAAAGAAGCTACAGCATATTTACAGACACCGCTGGAAATAGCCACTATATCCCCGGGAAAAACGGCAAGTCCGCAAAAGAACGGGAAACTCACAGCCGATCCTCAAGCCGCGAGTTCGATGATTGTGCGTTCCCCCCTAAGATGGACGCATCACGCATAACGGGACACGCAGCCCCCCGAGCAGCACGACTGGCTAGCACGTCGCTGTGGTTTCCTGCATATTTTGTTGGAGCATCAGCTCCTTACGGCATAGGAGGAATATCTGAAACCTATAACACCCGGAGATGTGATGCGACGTTGACTGCAAAGTAGCTGTAAGCAGGTGAGTGGGGGGCGCCTGCGTTTGCTTGTAGACGCACGCAGATGTCTTTTCAGTTTAGTTACAATTCTGCAAGGATGCGTTAAACTCAAAGAGAGATGGATGCACATAAGGATATGCAGGCGTGCCGTGATGATGATTAAGATGGGGACACATAGAGGGAGCAGGAACAGGTAAAGATGCATGGAGGCAAAGAAGGAAGCAATGCCACATAAGATGAGGAAATCAAAGCAGATAGGGAAATAAACATCAGCAGACGTCATAGCACAAGACCAAACACTTTTCATCACAAACTGGGCAACACCCCGTAATGCTTACAAAGGGGATGAACTCGTCCAGCAGACCGGCCTTGTGTACTTCATCAAGCGTACAGGTACGGCTGGAAGATGAGCAGTTGATTCCACATATTACGGAGAAGCTTTTGACGCCACTGTAGAGCACGGCATCAGAGCCTTGAAACAATGACCCTTTCTCCTTCAATATGAGGAAAACATAGAAATAGCTAAGTACGTGATGCAACACGGAAGAAGGAGGAGTGAGTAGCAGCACCAACTGTAGCAGTTGGCCAAGTTAAGGGGGAAGAAGTGGACGGCGCAAGCAGCTGAAGGAAAAGCGCCACTTATACCCATGCAATAAAAAATATGATGTTCTTAATGATGGAACATCTCTATAGTAGCCCGATGGCTGCGTTGTGGCAAGATACGTAACTCACGACGCCATGCTTAATCCTCCAGCTTCAATAATAGCCATCATCAATTGGCAATGTGGCCACATATCTAGAGTCAGGAGGGCTACTGGAAACTAGAGTCAGGAGGGCTACTGAAGATGAAGATTAGATTTATGCTTTGCTGTAGTAATAAAATCCTGAAGCCCCCTATACGGAGCATAAGTCGCGCGAGACGAGCAGCATGCTGTCAAATATATCGGGAAGTTAAGCTTTCCGTAGTCTTTCTGAATACTATTGATTTCAACACCTATCTAGTCTCACTATCGAAGACCTGAGTTAATGGCTGCTCTGAATTCTTATAAGCGTTGATTCGTTAAGGTGTCGAGATGGTTTTGCTGCCCTGTTACAAACCACATCTCAGAGCCTACTCATAGCCTTCCCAGCACATTAGCATGCTCTGCTCGACGTTGTATTGCCCACCGCGCGAAGGTGCAAAAGGCAACCGGCGTACAGCACCCGACGCAGGCTCCTTGTTACTTTTTCCCCTACGAATTCTTTCGTTGAATGCGCCAAACTTTTCTGGGTTTCATTAACTTAAATTTTCAAAATTTATGGTCACTGCGAGACCATCACGACTGACTGAACGCAGCATCGGCCCTGGCATTACTCCTGCATTACGTTCAGTATCGAAACTCCTTTCTGAACACTGACCCCACTCTCATACCGCCGAGGATCTAAAAGATGCTCAGAACTCTGAGAGGTCCCCCGTTGCATTGCCTTCCCGTACGATGTCCTCAAGGCTGTTTTCGGGGGGCGCACGCCTCCACAAAGTTATTCAGAACAAGCGTAAAGCCTCTCCTGGTGAACTGGTTCAACCCGCATGCTCCGTTGAGGCAGCACTACCGTACAAGTATGGATTCGCGAAGGGTTGAGGCAAGGATCGTGCCAAGCAGTAGGCAGGTTGATTTTACCCATTGGGCATAGCTAAGATGCCAGTTTCACCTTGCAGCCCCTCTCAAGTGCCGCTAGAAGCTCTGGGGCAGAATTATGATGCTAAATGTGCACAGAAATAACGCAGGGTCTCTATCTTAGCCCAGAAGTGTCAATATGCTCACCAGTGTCAAAATCCTAGATAAGAGTTTCAAAAACCAGCTGACGTCCCACTGAAGCTGGCACAGCTGCACCGGGGCGCAAGGGACTGGGCTGTTCCGGAGAGTAAGCAGCCTGCCATTAATTGCAGCACATCCCGATACAGTCTTTGTAGCGCCGCGTCTCTTCAGGCTACATAATCTACCTCTGGTGCTGGCGTCGCAAACTAGAACCAGGTCAATTCATGCTCCTACTTTTTGAATAATTAGAGTTTCTAAAAAGAAAACATAAAAGGCCGTTCAACTACTTTTTATATTCTAAATTATTCCAACGTTTTACAGTGTCCCCACATCGAGCACCGCAGTGCTCGTGCAGGGCGGGGGGGTGGCTGCGCCGCTGCGGGAGCGGCTGCCAGCCCCAGGTCCCCCAGCTAGCTAGCCCCCCGCCGGTTGACTGCTTCGAGTCAACTAGCAAACCTTAATTGACCTTTCGTTTTCTCCTCACTAAATTCTTTCTTGCCGAATTAGGAGCTTAAATCCGGGGTATTGTAGTGCCAGGCACTACAGTCTTGCTGCAATTCTTCAGCGGGGATCCCCAGAAGCAAACATAAATTCGTAGGCCTTTCATGATGCATGATATAACTCCAGACTGGTCGTGCTGCATCTGCCCTATCATATGCCCTAAACCCTAAGCCTTATATGATAAAACAAATGAGGTGAGGCGACTCGATGAGGAACGCTAATGCTTGCGTTAGGCAGGGATCGGCCTACCTCCCAGAGTTCGCCAAAGGAGGCCCGTCCACGCAGCAGAAAAATAAGCAGGAGGTACTATACTATACTATGTTATTAGCCCACATGCGTAGTTGCTGCCACTCAGCTGAAGAGGGAGCAGAAGTGCCAACGGAGAATGGCGTCGCGCGAGAAGTTCCCAGAAAACCGTTCGTATCGTGGGTATCCTGATCATTTAAGAAACGATTCTCGTTTTTTGTGGTCTTCGAGCACCGTCGCACGTGTATGCAGTTTGTCGTTTGCACCAATTTCCTCCTCACAAGACAACTGTTGCAATTTTGTGGGTAGAGTTCAAGTAAGTTTCGATGATCCCCTGAATCGTTTGGGAAAACGAGCATCAACGGTGTGACGGCCTCTCCACATTGGGGTGAGTCTACGATGCAAGCGAATTTGCTAGGTCGAGAAAAAGTAGCGAATAGCCCGGCCTAGTGCACAGCGAGCTTCTTCCGATGTATGCGATCCTGCACGCACTGAGGAGTGTACGACTCCACTAGAACAAAGTCGCATGGATTGAAAGTGACTGGCGCACATCGTTTGTCCCATATTCCTGTCTGGACATTTCGTGAACGTTTCATGCATTCTCGCGGTGCTGCAAGCTGTGGAGGCTGGCACCTGTTCAGAAGCAGGCCTACCCATGAGGCAGACAACAGTGTTTCGGTGCAGGGCAGAGTAACCGGAGAGCAACGGAGGAATTTATTTGTACTGTGCAATGCAATGTAAAACAGAGGCTGCCCCTCTGTCTTACAAGTAAATTCCTCACATGAAAGGAACCCATGCCACTTTTATAAATTTTGCTGGGCTTAGCGCCTCAAATATTGGACGAGTGTGCAGGCAGCGCGATGGGTTTGGCTGTTTGCTTCGGGGAGCATCGCTGTGGTAATCTTTTGTTTTATGCTAAGCTACATCACTAAATCGCAACAGAAAGCACTAGAACATCTCTAACCCTTTTCAGGAATGATGCTTCTCGGAAAGCCCCGGAGCTTTCAGGACAATTACGCTAGGCGCTCTGCTGTAACTGTCCTCGACCGCGAGCTAAAGCGGGAATACTTGCTGAGTTTATCCGGAACAACAAAAATGCTATCCTATCCTCTGACTGGCAGCAAAGCCACAGTGGCATTCCCTGAGTTATCTGAGTTACCATCCACACTTGTTTAGGAATAGGAAAAATCCGCAGAAGTTCGGATTGGAATGAAAGCTCGTTAGTTTTACTTTACTAGCATTCCGGAGAGGTGAAAAGATATCCCTCAGCTAGCAGGCTCACTGTAGGACACCAAGAGGGCTTGAGGACATGCTTCACTTTTGTATTGATTCCAGAGTGGCGCCCTAAAGCATAATCGCGCATTTTGGGCATACCGTCAGAACGAAGCGACACTGGAACGCATAATCGGTGGAGTCTACGCTTTTGGTGATACCCGAAGAATTTCCCAGCTATGCTATAGCGCTTAACTCACCTTCCTTTGTTGAAGATAGGAAGAACCCCATACTCCTGAGCATATGCATACTTGGGAGCATCGCATGATTCATCAGGATCGATGCGACCAGCGGGCCTCACGCCCAAAGCACGGCTGCCTGGCGTGTAGCAGTGATTAGTGCCGAAAGCGCTCTGCAGAAAGGGAAAACTCCTTTTACACTCTCCAAAAAATTGTCGATTTTCCACAGTAGTTCCTTTTGTACAAATAAAATTTATCATCGCTTTCCGTCCGGAGGGGAAACGAACAAAGGCTGAGCGCTTTGCAGCCCTGGGAAAAGCGCAGGATTCGCGTCACATCAGGCGGAAAATGCTTATAGAGTGAAGACAGTTCAAGAAGAGTGGATACGATTTTGCCGACCTTTGCGTCATGGCAAGTGGCTGGAAGCGGGGGCACTAGAGGAGTTCCTTGCTTCCCCGGGAGCTGCGGTTGTTGCTGGTATCTTCTTCATTGGGAGGGAGGGTAAGACAATGTTAGTTATAACAAAGAAGGGATGCTGCAGTTTCGGAGCACATTCGGAGAACAAACGCCATCCGGCAGGCACTGTGATGTAGGCTTTTCCCCAGGCCAGTATGGCAATAAGGCAATGGGCTATGGCAGAATTGAGAGAATTTATGCAAGGGAAGCTGCTATTAAAACTAGTCCTTGGTGAACAGAAATCGAACTCTGAACTCAAAAATCATATCAGTTGTTCATAGCATGGCTATTCCCCTAACGGGGGCAATAATTAGCCAGCTGAACCTCGCAGAGATCTAAGTGGTGAGAGAGTTAAGCGGTCGAAAATGACTGACTGCATACTCATCAAAACGAGAGGAAACCCCCCCTCCACAGCCCTATTCGGAAACAGAAAAGGCGACGTTTGAAGTGCTCAAGTATGGCGGCGATGGATACTGGGACCATAAATGCCAATCCCGACTAGAGGCAGACAAGGAGCGATAACCGACAGCAGCCGGCAAGTTCGTCACTGAGCGACAAATTTGCCTCTTTTGCATAAAGTAAGATCACGTCGCTCGAGGTGACAGATGCAGAAAAAGAGCGAAGGCGTTAGAGAAGCAAGACATCATGAAGCCCGGCAAGGGGAGAAAACAATGCTATCAGAGAGACGTCCTGGCTGCTAAACACAATGGAGAGCAGTAAAGGGGCCGAAACAGGTGGCAGCTTCACCTGCAGACGGTCCTCTATTCAACTTAGTGCTTATTGCTTTCGTCCCTTGGCACGGTCCGTGAAGTATATCAGGTGCCTGAAGCTACGACGAGGACAAGCTGTGTACTGGTTCTTTCGTTTGGACAGTCTTTGCGATTTCGCTTTGCGGTTGGCAGACAGGATGAGATAATATGCGAAGTCAATTTCGAAATGGGCCATGCTGCCATGATACGAGACTTTTACATTGGATCACTTCACCACGGCATCTTTCTACGCATGCCGCTGGTGATTGACTCGAGGGACCGCTTACATTATTATTGATACAATACAATAGTGCGCTCACGAACTCGCTGTTCTCCTGCATCCCTGGCATACGCTGAAACGCCATTGCCTGACCCGATATTCGAAATGGCCATCGGAGGCCAGTGCCGGACGGCCGGAGAATTCCATACGCAGTTTTCACTTGACAAATGGCATTTACTCGTAACTGCCAACTCAGGCGACTTGGACGCTCTTTGAAGCTCACCGGAGAAAGATTCGTGCAAAAAGTTTGCCGCTCTTTAGGTAAGGTTCCTTTGTTCTTTCTAGGGTAAACCCGTTGGTTTACATAGTGGAAATAGCCTCAGTATGGAGAAATCACAATGTTATCGCTGGTCCCTTCAAAAGATTCAATATATCACCAGAAATTTCCTTTAAGCCTCAGCACGAAGCCTCCGAGACGTCACCGCTGGAGGGAACAAGCGGAGGAAGCAGAGGTCCCGGACATGTATCCCCTCGCACGGACCAGAACAGGCTGCCATTTTTAGTTAATAGACCCAGCGAATCACAACCCGAGTGGGTTACCGATGATTGCGTAAGGGCAGTCATCACACATGAGCACTTAACTGCCCTTCTCCATTGAATGGAAGATACTGCATACGTAACTATGCGAAATGCGGCCCAGATATGTCCCTTAATTCACCTCTCGTCGCGTTTGGAGAACTGAGCGGGAATGCTTACTCATATTTAATTATATAGGTGCTATTCTACTCCAACTATTCTTTCTTGACGGTATACGAGCCTCCGTGTATGTGCAGTTAGCACAGTGTCGAGGCAGCCTACGCTTCAATTTTCCCCCATATCTTTGGCCTTCAGCTCCCTGATTTCGAGACTGGTGGATCCCGCTCATACTTTTTCGAATGATGCGCTCTGGTAGTAGCATTCTACAAACTTTAATCTTTGTAGGGATGCCCGCAAATAGCGCTTCCTAACTCGTGGTATGAACTGCAGGAAATGCCGTTCTTGACGAGTTGCCACGCTACTAGACGATCCCCCTGTCCTGAGCGTCTGATCACCACCCGCAGAAGCATAACGTAGCGGCATATTTCAGGATTCCAGCCACCCCTAATCCTCAATCCCCCCCACTTTTTGCCGTTCTTGCTAACGGACGAATGAGTACACGAGGGCATATGGCTGTTGGGGAAGATAGGGGAGCAGATGCTGCATGGTCTATCTGATGCTTGTAATCGTATGGGTAGCAAGCTCTGTGTTCCATGCCCTGCCTGATACTGGTGCTCGTATCCCTCCCTACTTACCCAAAGGTTGACTGCGAGTAAGTGCTTAAAGAAAGTGTTTAAAGAGATTCTGCACTGCATCCTACAATGCTAGCCCATCCGAGAAAGGGACACTGACTGTGCGTGCATGTAGGGCTGCCTCGTAGCACTAGCTGCCACAAAGTGCGTTGCAGCCCAAGACCATAGCATGCCCGCCCCTACCCCCGCGAGTCCATTTAGCTGTTTCGAGGAGATATGGAATCAGGAGGGATGCCATCTGCTTTTTGCAAGCAGTGCTTTTAAATGTTTGACTCTTTTGCAACTCACGATGTCCCTCGGCCACTACCAGGGACTCTCTTTAGAGCCTCGAAGTAATCCGCACTCATAAACTTCGAACGAAGGAGATAGATTTGGGGGACAATTATGCGCAGGACTTTCTTTTCATTTGCCCTTCTGTGTGCTGGGTATGAATTAAGTGTATTCTTCTCTCAAGCTGCCAGGGGCCCCTATCGTCTGTGTTCCGAGAGTGCTCAATCTTAGTTGTTGACCGTCACTAGCTGCAACAGTATCTAAGACTTGACGGGTTTACAAAAGGCAATTGACCCCCGCTCCATCCTCCAGGAGTCCTAAGCATTGCGGCCCAAGGAGCTTGACATGGTAGGGGCACCGGCGGTGTTGTGGGCTGTAACGCACTTTGCTACAAGTAACGCTGCAAGGCACTCTCATCATAGACAGGCACAATTATTTCTTTTGCTGTCTTGCAGACTGAAGTGTAGGAAGCTTATAAACATTTGTTTGACCCTCCATAGTCAGCCTGCTAGTAAATAGAGATAATAAGAGCGCCAAAACTACAGAGGGTTTAGAGGAACAGTCTGCCTGTATCGAGTGTATGAGTCCCCCAGGAGAGCGAGTTCGTTTGTGTTCGCTGACCGTAATTACCATAGCTATTTGTCTTCTTATTTAATATATTTTTTAATAAAGAAGAAAGCTGAGGAGCCATCAGCTATTTAAGGAGTGCTAGTTGAGAGGGAAGGCTATATAGAATGGGGGCGACGATATCTGGGTCCCTTCAAAGGTGTGGGGGGGGTTGCGTGGTATCTGTGGGGTTAAGGGTATTGAAATAAACAAATTATATTAAATTAAAATAATTAAATTTGTGCAAACAAAACAAATTCAAGAAAACACTCCAGCAAGCCGCGGCTACGTGGGCGCCACAGGCCAGCAGCCTCTCCCTCCGCTTCTCTTGGGGCGAGTATATTGTACAGAATCGTAAGCATTCAAATAGGGATATAATGGTATATAATTAAATAGCCTTACATGTATTAATAATTAAAATAATTTAATACATTCAAACAAAACCCCAAAACCCTGCAATCTAAAGCGCTCTCCTCTCTCTCCCCAGGGGGGAGAGCCTGGGGTTTGTTTGCCTGTACATAGGCAAGAAGCATTTTGGGGCTCGAGGGCTTTGAAGCGTGTGTTACAGTTGTATAATTTTATTTTATACATCAATTAAATCTAATGTAATCTATTAAACAGGTTGATTTGATGGTAGATACAGCAGAAAATATACAAAGAGGGCCCTACCCAACATACCAGCTCTACCAGCTACCATCGCCTTCTTGGTTGTGTGTGTAGGGTTTAGTCTTAAGCTTATACAACATAACATTGTTGGCTCTCCCTTCTTTTTTGGTTTTGTACTTTGGAGTTTATGTATTTTATTCTTGCTGTTTCTGTTTCTAAGGATATACTTGTTGTCTTTTCTTCATCAAACATTGTAACCTCAACGTTATCTTATCTAGAGAAGACCCTATCTCTCCCTTGCTTGCTATCAAGCTACAACCTTCTGACTCCTCCTTCTCTGTCCTTCCTGCTAGTATTCATATTAGAACATCTCTTTATTTCTATACCTTTATCTTATTTTGCTGCAGCAGCAGCATTGAGCCCGTCACCCCTGCAGCAGCAGCAAGGTCTACAGCAGCAGGCTCAGCTATCTTCCCGACCAGCAGCAATAAAACAAGCTGCAGCAGCAACAGCAACATCATCATTAGCAGCAGCAGCAGCACCATATCCTCAAGCTCTTTGAATGCTGAGGGGTTTTATTTATACTGTACAAGTTTTTGATAGACAGAGGTGTGGGGTTTCTCTGGTTAAGGGAAGAGAGCGGGTCCCTGTCCCCCCCAAACCCCCCCCCCCCCCCCGCCCCCCTTCCCGTTCTTAGGGTTTAGGGGTTGTTAGGGTTTGACGAAGGTTTATCTTTGCTGCTTATCCTCCCCTCTCTGTTGCTGTTCTTCTAGTGTCTCCTCATCTGAGGCCTCGAAGAAGTGAATAGGAGACAGCCCACCCATGAAGGGGCCTCCTGAGGGGCGGGAGAGGTTGTGGAGGGCCCCCAATGTATGTAAGACGGGGATGCAGCAGCAGCAGCAGCTGCTGCTGCAGCAGCAGCAGCAGCATCAGTCGCGCCTGCAACAGCAGCAGCAGCAGCAGCAGCAGCAGCGACGGCGTCTATGGTCTCTCCAGCAGCAGCGACCGCTACAGCATCTATCATTTTTAGTGCTGCTGTTTCTGCTGCTGCTGCTGCAGCTGCTGCAGCTTCATACAGGATATAATATATCTTTGAATTCCTTCGGTTTGTTCTATGCTTACGGAGTCGAACTGCCCCCTAATAAGGGGGCAGCTAGAAAACCTTATCGTATTGTCTCTGCCGTTGAAGATAGAGACTTTATAGATATAACATATCTAGCAGCTAGCCAACCTTCTGCTGTCTCTAGCGGAACAGCAGCACAGTTACATGAGATGTGGGCTACCGAAGATAGTAATTCTTTACTTGTATTAGTTGCTAGAAAAGTAGAAAATAAAAATATATTTGAGTGGGGTTCGAACTCGGACGGGGAATCCGATTCGGGTAGTGAATGGGATTTTGGAGATGATGATGAGATAGAAGAAAGAAGAGAAAATAAAAATAAAGAAACAATTAAACTTACACGAGAAGATACAGCAGAAACTACAGATGACGAAGAACCTAGAGGAGAGATATTAGGGGCTATCATAGGTAGAGCAGACGCATCTAAGGGCCTCTTCTCTATCGAGTTCTTCCTTGAACATGATGAGGCTGAGCTTGAAGCCCTCCAAATTAGTTAGACTAACACTTCTTATTATTCTTATTTAAATCATTATACATACAGATATATATATATATATATATATATATATATATATATATATATATATATACTGTCTCCTTATTTATATCTTTCGATCTCTCCTTGTCTCGCTTTGTATCCCTCCCTCTATGTCTCTCTCCTCTCTCTCTCTCTCTGTCTCTTTGTATATCTGTCTCTCCCTCTCTCTCTGTCTGTCTGTCTCCTTGTATATCTGTCTCTCTCTCTCTCTCTCGCCCTCACCCCGCACATTTCTGCCTCTCTGTGTGTCTCCTTGTCCCTCTCTGTCTCTCGTTGTTCTTTATTTGTTTTCGTGTCTCTGTCTTTTTTCTGTCTCCTTTTCTTTCTGTCTCCGTCTTTCTATCTCTTTATCTTTCTTTCTTTCTCCGTATAAATACAAACATAACCACAACCACAACACAACCTCTCCTTATCTCTCTCCTTCTCTTTCTCTCTCTCTCTCTCTCTCTCTCTCTCTCCCAGTCTCTGTCAGTAAAACCCCTTGAAACAAATAAGGAACATGAGCAGAATACCTTAGATATATACATATAAAAATAACTAACTAACTATAAGTATATATATATATATATATATATATATATATATATATATATAAATGTGTCTGTCTGTGTGTGTCTGTTTGTTATTTATTAGAGAAAGATTTACTACGTGAGTTTTGTAACCAAGCGGAAGCTCGTTTATTATCTTTGGGGTCTTCTTATGGTGAGGTTCGAGTAGTGTCTCCTTTAGTTGATTTGGGGACCCTCGAGTTACTAAGACAGTTTGGTTTTAATTTATCTGAAGTTGATAACAGAGGATTTCCTACTGAAGCTGCTGCAGGGGCAGGCATATTCTCTTTTAAATTACCTGTTAAGAGCCCCCTAGAAGATTTAGTACAAAATGTGCTGACTGCTAGTAAGATTGTATACACCACACTGTTGCTGCTGCTGCTGTTGCTGCTGCTGCTGCTGCTGCTGTTGCTGCTGCTGCTGCTGATGATGATGATGGTGATGATGGTGATGCTCATGAGGAAGATCATGGTGCTGCTGATGGTGTTGCTGCTGATGGTGCTGCGGGCGGTGCTGCTGATGCTGCTGCGGTTGGTGCTGCTGCTGCTGATGTTGCTGTCGATGGTGCTGAGGAAGGTGCTGCTGCTGCTGCTGCTGCTGCTGCTGTTGGCAGAGACGGAAGAGACAGGGGCATTTCTGTGTCTACATCTCGAACAAATGAATATGTAGTGTCTTGAGTGCTTTGGCCTCGATATTTAATTAATTGTCTCCTTGAGCTGTATATACACCGCAGCAGCACATCAGCACGCAGTTGCTGCTGCAGTCGGCACAGAGACAGTCAAACATTCTCTTCATACACCGCAGACCTGCTGTCGTGTGTCTGTGCATCCATTCATATTATATATATATATATATATATATATATATATATATATAGAGAGAGAGAGAGAGAGAGAGAGAGAGAGAGAGTCCTAAGGGCCTTTGCTAGGGTGTTAAAGGGTCGAGGGTAGGGTTCTTAGTGCTGCAGTAGAGCGTAATTGTGCTGCTGCTGCTGCTGCTGCTGTTTGTGTTTTTGTGGCTCGTAGGGGGGAAAGTGCGGCATCTAAGAAGGCTGCGGGCTTCCTTGTATGCGCGATTGTTGGAGATGTACCCTCGTGAGTTGATTTGTTGCCTGTCTCCTTTTGTCTCTTCCTTCCTGGTGTGTTTGTCTCCTTGTCTGTTTGTTTCTGTTGCTATCTGTCTCCTGTTTTTGTTTATTCGCTTTGTCCTGTCTCTTCATTCTCTCTTGTTGTCTGTCTCTTCGTTGCTGCGCTGTCCCTGTCTGCCTACTCCGCCTCCTCATTATTGTGTCTCCTTATCTGTCTTCTTATCTGTCTCCTCGTCTGTCTCCGTTTGTTTGTTCTTGCTTGTGTTGTCTTGTTTGTTGTTTCGTTTATGTGTTGTCTCCTCTTTTGTGTCTGTCTTTTTTGTGTTGTATGTGTGTGTATATTATGTTGGAGTGTACGTACATATCTGTTCTGTCTCCTTTGAGGAGACACGTGACACCTGAGAGGCCTTGCAGCAACAGTCTGTCTATGTGTCTCTCTTAGAAGCGGCAGAGACATCTCTAAGCGTATTTTCTCCTGAAGAATTAATCGATTTTACCCCTCAAAATGGAGACAGTCCCCCCGGGCCCGAGGCTGAGAGTCGAGTGTCTCTCTTCTTAAGCGAGTCTGAGGTTGTTGAGCGTATATCCTTTGCTCCTAGAAATTTTATTAGGGCCTGCGCATGTAAAGCAATATCATCCAAAGCCCCCTCCTCTTCACTGTCTCCTATATCTTAATTTGTCTCCTTTAGTCCTATATCCCCTCTTTCTCGTGTCTCTAGATAGGCCTTTCTCCTTCTTGCTTACTGTCTTCTGTCTCTTTCTTTGTTGCTCTTCTTCACCTGTCTTCTGTCTCTTGAATTTATCTTCTGTCTCCTTTCTTCCTCTTTGTTCTCTCTCCCACATTCTGTACTCTCCTACATCTATCCTTTATTATTATTATCCTTTATTAATTTTGTATCTGCTGTCTCCTCCTGTCTCCTTTTATTTACACTTCATATCTTTACATGTCTTTTGCCTCGGGTTCATCTGTTAACTCGGACATACGTCTCCTTCATTGTCTCCTGTCCCCTGTCTCTTTTCGTTTGTCTCCTATCTCTTCCGCTTGTCTCCTGTCTCCTCTTACGCCGCGGCCTGTCTCCATCCTACTGTCTCCTAGCTCTATGTGTCTCCTATTTCATCTTCGTGTCTCCTCTCTCTCTCTCTCTCTCCACAACATTTGGCTCCCTCTCCCGTTCTTTCAGCCTCACTAACCCCCCCATATTTTATGGTGGTGTCTCCTCCTTGTCTTTGTCTTCACATGCCTGCAAATTTGTCTCCTTGCTGTAATTGATTGTGTTGTAGTGTCTCCTATAACCTGATTGAGGTAGCATGTCCGCATGCATGCAGTGTCTGTGCAGCTACTATGCATGCATGGAACTGCGTGCATACAGTGTCTGTGTCTTTTGAGGTGTATGCATGCACAGTGTCTGTTTATGAAAAGACACAGTGTCTGTGCCTTTCCAGCTGCATATATTTACTACCTGTACACTCCATGCATGCACTTGTAAATGCATGCATGCATGCATGCATGCATGCATGCATGCAGTGTCTTTGGTTTTTGGGGTGTATGTGTGTCTTGTACACAGTACAGGATCCTGTAACGAAGAAGATAACAGCTGTTGGTTGGATAGGTAAAGAGAATGGGAGTCTAACACCAACAGTTGTGGTGAAGACAGCTGGGAGTGGCTCGAGGTGTACGTTGAATATATATAACCCCTAGTATTATTAACATTCTTATCTTTCTCTTTCTTTCTCTCTCCCTCTCTCTGTGTCTGTCTCTGTCTCTCTATCTGTCTCCTCACCTGCTGCACTTTAAGCCTACGCTGTCTCAATAGCCGCGTCGAGGGGCCCTCTTTGAGGCCCTGTCCTCTATCGAGGTCGATTTCTTAGGCTTCGGGTTTTTGTCTTGAGCGATATATGGATACATATATCCGTACATATATATATATATATATATATATATATAATATATATATATATATATATATATATATATATATAGACAGATAGATAGATATAGATATGGATATATAGATATATGTAGATATAGATGCATACCTACGTAAATACTGTATATGTGAATGCATATGCAGATAGACGTGCACACAGGTCCACACATATTTGTAAGTGTATGTTTAAGTTTATGTTTAAGCAATAACATACTTACACATCAATGCTCATATATATATATACACATGTATATATATATATATACATATATATATATAATAGTGATAATAGTAATAGTAATAATAATAATAATAATAATAATAATAAAATAATAATAATAATAATACTATGTGTATGTGCTGCAGATGCTCGTTTACTGCGTCACCTGATGGTGTCTTGTGAGGGTTTAGAGACAAAACGTTTTCTACAGCTAGCGAAGGTAGAGAGTTTATCTCTCCAGCGTACATTAGAATATCTTGGGTTTGTAAGAGAAGAATATAGTGAGGCACCTACAACAGAATGGACCCTGGGGGCCCAATCTTATTTTTGGATGGCTGCTTATAATACAGAAGGGGCTCTAGCAGGTCTTACTCCTATTATTGCTGAGGCGCACATAGAAACACTTCTTCTACGTAAGATACAATACTTACTGACATTGTTAATACTTGTTCCTATTGATCCTCTCTCTTGCTGCTGCTGTTGCTGCTGCTGCTCTGCTGCTGCTGCTGTCTTGCTGCTGCTGTCTTGCTGCTGCTGCTGCTGTTGATGCAGAGATATCACCACGAGAGGGTTGATGGCTGATGGTGGTGTTTGTGAATACGGAAGCGAGTTGTCTTGCTTTGTTCGAGCCTGGTGTTGTTGCTGCTGCCTTTGCTGCTGTTGTTGCTGCTTTCCTGTTGCTCTCTGTTGTTGCTGCTGCTGCTGTTGCTGCTGTTGCTGCTGCAGCAGCTGCTGCAGGGTTGTAAAGCATCCATGTTTGTATTATATATATATATATATATATATATATATTTTTGCTGCAGAGGATGAGGCATTATTCTTAGAGGAAGACATCGCCGAAATAGCGGAGACAGTTCAAGGGTATGGGGATATCGATAAGTTAATTAGGAGACTACGAAAGCATGCAGGCCTTCATCAATATACCCCTCATATATCATCAGTTAATTGGGCTAAGCTACAGCTAGCAGCAGAGATGCAGGGTGTACACTGGAGGAAGAAGGAGAGCGATGATGCTCCAGGGGTCTCTCCTGCTGCTGGTGCTGATGCTGTTGCTGCTGCTGATGCTTCTGTTGCTGCTGCTGATGCTGCTGCTGCTGATATTAAAGGGAGACCCTCAAAGACACAGACACCACAACAGCAGATACAGGCTGACAACCAAGCACAAGCGGAAGCTCTGCTAGTGAAAGAGAAGCTGCAGCAGATAGCAACACAGCGGGAGCTACAGATGCAGGCTGAACTAGCAAGACAAACACGAAGACAGCAGCAGCAGCTTGAGGCTGCTCAGGAGGAGCTGCAGCAAGTGTCTGCACAGATTGCTGCTGCTAGAGCAGAGCTTGCAAAGGTGCAGACAGCAGCAGCAGCAGCAGCAGCAAAGAAGGTAGAAGCAGAGACCCTTCGTGTCGCAGAGGGGGATCTGCAACAGAAGCGAGGAGCAGCTGTAATCGATGCTCTGCTGCCGCTAGGGAAGGCTAGTGAGTTCTGGGCTAACAAAGTTAAGGAAGACCCCACAACTAAACATATGCGGCTGTATATACAGCCCTATATGTTTGTTGCTGCTGGCGTTCTGTTAGCTGTGCTTTTCTTCGAGGCACAGAAAGCAGCAAGGGATGCCCCCAAGCGCTTCAGAAGGGGATACAAACAAAGTGGGGTTCGAGATGCTGCTGCTAGCAGCAGAAGCAGCAGCAGCAGCAGCAGCAGCGGGGAGTTTGCTGTGAAAGACAATGCTTCAGAGGCGGCCCCCAGGGCCCAGTCTACTCGTGGAGGAGGAGGGAGAGAAGGAGGAGACACCGTAGAGGCCACCAGACCACGCACGGCCTCCCACAGATCATCGAGAAAATAAACTCCTATGCTAAAGGAGACGATCCCCCCACGACGAGACGATCCCACCAGGAGACGACCCCACGCGGAGACGACCCCACGAGGAGACGATCCCTCAAGGAGACGATCCCACGAGGAGACGATCCCACGGGGAGACGATCCCACGAGGAGACGACCCCAGGAGGAGACGATCCCCCGAGGAGACGATCCCACATGAGGAGACGATCCCATGAGGGGACCCAGGCGGTCTTCCCCCCCATATGCAATGCAAGAAAAGGAGACAGTCGCTAGGAAGTGTCTCTATCATGCTGCCTCGACAGGCGCACCAGAAGGAGACAGTCTGCCTCCTGAGGGCAACTCATTGCTATCACTCTCCCACACAATGAATACATTACATGCAGCAGCAGCACATGCATGCATGCATGCATGCATGCAGTTATATATAAGTAGGAGGAGGGATATTGTTTCTATGGCGCGTCTGTAGGTAGAGGCTAGCTAGCTAGGCCCTAGCACAGGGAGGCTATGATGGGCTAAGCTTGAGCAATTATGTCTTGTCTGTCCCCTCTTATGATAGAGAGACAATTGCTAGTGGGGGGTTCTTCTCTTGTAGAAGTATACAGACACCTTACAGACTGCGGGAGCCGCTCGAAGATAGATACTGTTGCTTAGGGGCGATAGATAGCTCCTTCTCTATCAAGCAACAGCTCTGAGGGGAGAAGGCAGTCTCTAAATGCTATTTTGTCTTCTTCTTTATCTGCCCCACAAATTAGTAGTCGATGGGTACAGATGCTTCTGCTGTCTGTCTCCTTATTATGTATGGCCCTTCGGGCCCTCATTAGAAGGAGACAGAGGAGACAGCCGCTTGCTGCTCCTTCTTGGGGGCTTATTCAATGCAGTCTCATTCTGCTAAGATACCTGCGTCTGTAGATACACTCGAATAATTATATATATATATATATATATATATATATATATATATATATATATATATATATATATATATATATATCTTCAATGTATGTATAAACCTTAACTCTACCTGCTTGCTTCTGTCTCACCCTGTCTCCTCCTGTCTCCTCCTCTCCCCTTCCCCCCCCCCCCACCCCCCCCTCCCCCCCCCCATCTCATTGTGTGTCTTTCTGTCTCCCTTGGCCTCCCTCTGTCTCCTTCTCTCTGTTTCTGTCTGTGCCTGCGTCTTTGTATCTCCTGCTGTCTCCTCCTGTCTCTTTCTGTTGTTTACAAGGGATGCGGTGTCTGCTCAGCTTACGGCTTTGCTACTGTCTCCTTTAACTCGTATATATCGTAGGGCTCACAGATTCACTAGCTAGACGTTTAGGGTTTAGGGTTTAGGGTTTAGGGGTTAGGTTCAAGGGCCTCTGCATGCATCCCCACAGGGTTATTTGTTAGCTAAACGAGCTGCCTATACACCTCAGGGCTTCGTCTGTCTTGCTTCCTACAGACACCTGAAAAGACTTTGGGGCTGAGCGCATGCAAACTCACCAACACACAACCCCACAACTACAGCCCCGTGCAGCAGCAGCCCTGCATGCAGGCTACTAGCACGCCACCCCACACACCGGAGAGTGTTAAGGAGATTGGCTGCAGCAGCAGCAGCAGCAACAGCAGCAGCAGCAGCAACAGCAGCAGCAGCAGCAGCTATTGCTGTTGAGCAGTATTTGTAGGAGTTGCTGTTTATAGGGTTTTGCTGGAAGCAACGAATCCACAGAGAAGGATGAAGAGGGGAGGAGACAGGCATACACCTCAGACATAGCGGCACGACTACTAGTGCAGCAGCAGCAGCAGCAGCAGCAGCAGCAGTAACAGTAGCAGCAACAGCAGCAAGAAGAGAGGCAGCAGCAGCAGCAGCAACAAGACAAACAACAGCAGCAGCAGCAGCAACAACAACAATAGCTACAGCGACAGCGCCTAAGAGAAGCACTTCCTGAGTA
>OY986952.1:3006793-3011793 GCA_963920595.1 Eimeria praecox
ATAAACATAATAAACAGAGGGCGCTGCTGCAGGCATTCGTTATAGCGAGAATGGCGAACCCTCTCGGCCCCAACTCCCCTGTATCCGTTGATAAGGTTAGTTGTCTCCTGTCTCCTGCATCTGTCTCCTCCTTATCTGTCTCCTCTGTCTCTCTATCTGTCTCCTTCTCTGTCTCTCTATCTGTCTCCTTATCTGTCTCTCTATCTGTCTCTCTATCTGTCTCTCTATCTATCTCCT
This sequence comes from Eimeria praecox, assembly GCA_963920595.1. NCBI lineage: Eukaryota > Apicomplexa > Conoidasida > Eucoccidiorida > Eimeriidae > Eimeria > Eimeria praecox. The sequence continues at coordinate 3,007,031 of OY986952.1, forward strand.
CCTTATCTGTCTCCTCCTTATCTGTCTCCTCCTTATCTGTCTCTCTGTCTTTACTCCTCTCCTTTCTGTCTCCCTCTCTTCTTCTCGCTGTCTCTGTGTTTTTTCTGTCTCCTCTAGCGATGTCTCTTCGTGTTCGTCTTATTCATTTGCTGTCTCTCTCTTTATATAACTGTCTTGCTGTATATATATATATATATATATATATATATATATATATATATATATATATATATATAACAACACAAATTATGTGTGTTATATTTTCTATGGCATTATATATTATATATCTGTATACCCAAGTAAAACAAAGGATATAAATAAATATATATTTAAATAAATAAATAAATAAATAAAATAAATAAATAAATATAAACTATTTATGTGTGTTTATGTGTTGTGTACATAGCTATCCTTCGTAGCAGAGATGAGAGGAGAGAGAGAAGACGGCGCGCTGATAGGTATACTATCTGTCTCTCTGTCTCCTCGAGGGTATATTACGATTATAGATAATGATGCTCCTTGTTTAGGGGAGGAAGGAGACAGTTCCGCTGTCTCCTCTTCAGGTGTATCCGCACCTTCTGTCTCCTCTTCAGGTGTATCTGCACATCCTTCTCCTATGCAGTTAGGTTATAACCCCCAAACTCAGGGAGGAGGGGATATGCTGAAGCACCAAGATGCTGCTGCTGCTGCTGCTGCTGCTTCTGAACCTCGTCGTCTCTCAGCAGCAACAGCAAGAGCAGCAACAGCAGCAGCAACAGGAGCAGCAACAGGAGCAGCAACAGCAGCAGGAGGAGACAGATATAGTTTGCCTCCCTTACAAACAGCAGTATGGTTAGATGAGGAGTTTTATATGGAGGGAGAGATAATGTTATTAGATGGGGGAGATAGTTTAATTAATTATATAAGAACACTAACAACAAGAGATCAGGTGTCTGTACACCTCGTGAAGAGCAGCATGCAGCTTCAACTATCCTTCGCGTTAGGGAGATTATTTTTGAAAGATATGGAGATAGATACAGAGCTACCGATGATAGGTTTGGGGTCTGTCTCCTCTTTATCTGTTTCTTCTTTTTCTGTACTATCAGAAGAAAGAGACAGTTGGGTTTTCTTATCTGATGCTATCTACCCTCTGTCTCTACCTGTCTCTGTATATTTAGGATATATAAATATGCGTTTATATTATGATGATGTCTTGTTAGGTTTTGCTGCTGCAGATAATTTGAAAATAGAAGAAGCAAACAACAGTATTGCTGTTATTGGAGTCATTAAACCTGAGGGAGATGCAGAGACAGCGCGAAAAGCCCTCCAAAGCTTCATTTCTGCTGCTGTCTCCGACAACAGCAGCAGCAGCAGCAGCAGCAGCAGCAACAGCAACAGCAGCAGCAGCAGCAGCAGCAGTCAACGCATGAAAGTTGTGTTCTCAACCGATAAAGGAGAGGCAGAGTTCTCCAAGATAAAACCTTATCTCCCTTCTCTAACCGAGCACAATAAAAAGAAACGGAAGCAGCAGCAACAGCAGCAGCAGCAGCAGCAGCAACAGCAGCAGCAGCAGCAGCAGGAGGAGGAGGAGGAGGAGGATGAGGAGGATGAGGATTCTAAGGAGACACCTGCTCGCTGGTTAGTAGCTGCTTTAGAGGGTCTGTCTCTTGATATGCCTGTCCCTCGTCTGGCGTCTGTCTCTTCATCAATACAAGATGTAGAGATAGATAATTTACGAGTAGTGTGGGAGAACGTATCTGATGCTGCTGTTGCTCTTCGTGGCGTCTCACAGGTTTATATTCTCAACCCCTTAGGTCCTTATGTGCTGCTGCAGCTGCAGCAACTATCATTTACTGCTGATGTTGCTGCTGATGTTGTTTTAGAAGCCTCAGCTGTACAGACACCTGGAGGGAACGTCGCTCGGCTCCAGCATCATCAACCCTCTGAGGTGTCTGTACACCTGGGGAAGCTGCAGGTAGATCTCCCTTCCGTTACATGCAGAGCAGCAGGCAGCAGCAAAACTGCTGCAGCTGCAGCTGCTGCTGCTGCAGCAGCAGCAGCAGCAGCAAATCCAGAAACAGCAGCAGAAGCAGCAGCAGCAGCAGCAGCAGCAAATCCAGAAACAGCAGCAGAAGCAGCAGCAGATTCAGATCCAGATGCAGCAGCAACAGCAGCAGCAACAGCAGCAGCAGCAGCAGCAGCAGCAGCAGCAGCAGATGTGAGTGTTGTGGAGGTTACGGCTCCCTTAAATACACAACTCGTATTATCAGATACAGAAGATAGCATTCGTCATTTTTCTTTATTTGCTGCTGCATTCATACAGCAGCAGAGTGTGAGGCTGCAGCTACAAGGTGTAGCTGCTGCTGCTGTCTCTACACCTTTCGGGGTTTTGTTTGTTTCTAATGTATCTATATCTAATGCTATTACTATTAGAGGACTTGGGGGGCTTGATGATGTCGCCTTCAACTCATTTGTTATTGAGGGTATTGGTTATATAAAACAACAGCAGCAGCAACAGCAGCAGCAACAGCAGCAGCAGCAGCAGCAGCGGCAGATAGCTGCAGCAGCAGCAGGGACAGAGACAACATCAATACTAGGGAGAGAAACACCAAGAGGGACAGCTGCAGCAGCAGAAGCAGCAGCAGCAGCAGCAGCAGCAGCAACAGCAGCAACAGCAGCAACAGCAGCAACAGGGAGAGATATATCAGCAGCAGGGATACCGCCAAGGACATCAGCAGCATCAGCAGCACCAGCAGCAGCAGCAGCAGCAGCAGCACCAGCAGCAGCAGCAGCATCAACAGCAGCAAAAGGCCTGCTAGTAAGTGCTGCAGTGACAGTGTACAGCGCATCAGAGGCATCAGCAACCCTCGGAGACACAGAGTTGATAGTTGGGTTTAGAGGAGAGAAGATAGGAATTATGAAAACATCAAATATACATATAAACAGAGGACAGAATAAACTTAACTTCACAGGTTAACAACAACACCTGCTGATGTTGCTGCTGCTGCTGCTGATCCTGCTGCTGCTGCTGATGATGATGCTGCTGCTGATGATGATGTTGGTGCTGCTGCTTACGATGCTGCTGCTGCTGCTGATGCTGCTGCTGCTGATGATGATGATGCTGCTGCTGCTGCTGACCCTGATGCTGCTGCTGCTGCTGATGATGATGCTGATCTTGCTGCTGGTGCTGCTGCTGCTGATCCTGGTGCTGCTGCTGCTGATGCTGCTGCTGCTGCTGATCTTGCTGCTGATGCTGCTGCTGCTGATCCTGCTGTTGATCCTGCTGCTGCTGCTGATCCTGATGCTGCTGATGATGATGATGCTGCTGCTGATGCTGCTGCTGCTGCTGCTGCTGATGGGCTGCTGCTTGCTGTTGCTCGCAGCTGCTGCTGCTGTTTGCTGTTGCTGTTGCTGCTGCTGCTGCTGTGGGTCTCGGCGTTTGAGTGTGTTTTTATGTTTTGTTTGTTTGTTGTTTGTGTTAACATAAATTTATATATTTGTTGTTTGTTTCTTTTTATATTTATTTAGGGGGCATTATTATAAACAAGGAGACAGCAGCAACTGTCTCTCAGCTCTTTTCGTCGGTGTTGGCGGGAGAAGCAACAACAGCAGCAGCAACACCAACAACAGCAGCAGCAGCAGCAGCAGCAGCAGCACTCGAGGTGTCTGTATCTCATGTGTCTCTCCCTTCAGGTGCTGCTGCACCTGCTTGGTTGGTAGGGGGGCTGGAGCAGCTGCGGATACACCCGAAGCTGCCTTCGTTTGCAGAGTTGTTTTCGGGGCTGCATGCAACACAGATGGTGCGGCAGTTGCAGGTTAAGAAGGTGTCTGTACACCTCAACAACAGCAGCAGCAGCAGCAGCAACAGCAGCAACAGCAGCAGCAGCAGCAGCAGCAACAGTATGGATGTGCTAGCAAGTATAAGACTGGTGGCGCTGTCTCCTTTAGGAGCAGCTGTCCCTCTTCATATATGGGGGGCTTTGTATGATTTAGATTTACGTACAAATGAGGGTTTGTTGCTAGGTAGGGTACGTTCAGCAGCAGAAACAGCAGCAGCAGCAGCAGCAGCAGCAGCAGCAACCACAAGAATGGAAACAGATAACGAGGGAGAGACTGTATTTGTTGTAGACATGAATGCAGCAGCTACCCTTCATCTAGAAGATAGGGGGAGGGCTTTAGGTGTATGGGCGCGAGGCTTGATAGAAGGAGACACAAGACCAGCAGCAGCAGCAGCAGCAGCAGCAGCAGCAACAACAGCAGCAGCAGCAGCAGCACCAGCTCTTGCTGCTGCTGGTAGAGCCTCTGTTCTGCTGCAGCTAGGAGATCTAGAACAGCTTTTTATTGAGGGACTGCCTGTTGATGGCTCTGTCTCCTTCGCTCTACCTGACGCCGCTGCTGCTGCTGCTGCTGCTGCTGCTGCTGCTTCTGCTGCTGGAGGAGCAGCAACAGCAGCAGCAACAGCAGCAACAGCAGCATCAACAGCAACAAGATCATTAGGGTTAGATCCCCAACTAACAAGTTTACGTATGTTAGGTATGTCAGAAGATAAACATGGATTACTAATAGAAGGAGAGGCATCATTCTTCTCTCCTCTCCCTGTTTTAATATCTCTCCCTCCATTATTATTGCGTGTATTATACGAAGATGTTTGTGTTGTTGAGGCAGAGACAGCAGAAATAGACCTAGAAGGTATAGCTACAAGAACTACTGTCTCCTTTAGGGGTTTGCTGCTGCAGCAACAGACAGAACATGCGTTAAAAGCCCTCAGCCGACTCGCTACTGCA
>OY986952.1:3024293-3026793 GCA_963920595.1 Eimeria praecox
TTTGTTTCTGCTGCTGCTGCCTCTGCGTTTGCTGCTGCTGCTGCTGCTGCTGCAGCAGCAGCAGCAGAAACAAAGGCAGCAGCAGCAGCAGCAGCAGCAGCAAATGTTAGTTGAATGCTAGACAGGTGAGATGGCCATCGTCCCCCCCCGCTAATACAGCAGCACAAGTATGCGGTGTCTCCTCTCCTGTCTCCTTTCTCAGGTGTATGTTGACTGTCTTTACTGTCCTTACAGCTCCCCTGCTATCGCATCCGTACCCCCAGCAAGTTTTATTAGACCTTGCTGCAGCAGCAGCAGCAACAGCAGCACGACCACCAGCAGCAGCAGCAGCAGCAGCAGGTGCAGCAGCAGGTGCAGCAGCAGGTGCAGCAGCAGCAGGTGCAGCAGAAGCAGCAGCAGACAAGCTATCGGGGTGTCTCTGCAGCATATCTAGACAGTAGAGGGCCCCATCAGCAGCTCCTCCAATTATAATATAATTACTTTCATCTAATATATCTCCACAGAGGAAGCTGTCTCTTGCTGCATGTATAGAAATAATTGGGGTGTCTATACACCTCAAATCCCACAGTTTGCTGCTGCCATCTGCTGCTAGAGTTATTATATGCATACACCCCAGAGGCCCCACACTTTCTTTTCGAGGTAGAAATACATTATTAATTGCTGCTGCATGCGCTGAAGCTGTACATACAGCTGAAGGGAGACACCGCAAATCAAAAACACACAGACGCCCATCGTCTCTACCTCCAGACACCATCAAAGGCACAAACCCACTCCTGCTGCTGCTGCTGCTGCTGCTGCTGCTGCTGCTGCAGCTGCTGCTGCTGGTGCTGGTGCTAGGGGTATAGGGGGATGAGGGCTGTGGAGGCAGCAAGAGCTGTAGGTCTCCTATCGCGCCTCTATGTGCTGCTGCTGCTGTTGCTGCAACTGTCTCTCTATTCAGATCCCATACACATATTGAGCCGTTTCTATCTCCTGCAGCAGCAAAACAATTGCACCAAATAAATTTTAAAAGAGGAGACAATTGCTCCAAAGACCCTCTCCTACAAAGAGACACAGCACGAAGCTCTGTCACCTGTCTCCTCTCCTCTAACCCCCATAGACGTAGACAACCATCATATCCTATAGAAGCAGCAAGAGGGGGGGCCCCCTCGGGGGCCCCCACCTTCATATCGCTTACTGACGCACGATGCCCTGGCTTCAGCTCAACAGCATCTACTCTTCTTTTATTTTCTCTACATATTCTTACTCTATCACAGGGGGGGGGCCCCCTTAATGGGGGGCCCCCTTGGGGCCCCCCTTGGGGCCCCCCTTGGGGCCCCCTTGGGGGCCTCCAAATGCCCCCCACTGGCAGCAAATGGTGCTGCTGGTGGTGCTGCTCTTCCTCCTTTCTCTCCCCCTCCTGCTGCTCCTGCTCTTCGTCCTCCTGCTCCTGCTGCTGCTGCTGCTGCTGCTGCTGTAGGGAGATACGAGTAGGAGTGTTGCTGCATCTAAGTTTACTAATCGAAGGCCATAGACATAGTCTACCGTCTAAGCCCCCAGTAAGGAGACAATTATTTGGGGTGAAGAGACAGCAGCTAACCCAATCTGTATGAGAACAAGGAGACTGCAGCAAAACGCATGCAGCCCCAAAATCGCATGCAGCCCCAAAATCGCATGCAGCCCCAAAATCGCATGCAGCCCCAAAATCGCATGCAGCCCCACTTATTTGATTTGTTAGAGACAAATTAAACAAACGGACTTCACCGTCAGAGCCCCCCGTAGCACAGATATTCTCTATACACACAACACACACACACACAACACACAAAGTTGAGGCTTCGTGCATGCAGGCGCCCTACAGCTGCTGCTGCTGCTGCTGCTGCTGCTGCTTGAACTGCAGCAGCAGCAGCAATAGCAGCAGACTGTGTGCTGCTGTCATGCTGAGACGCCTTAAGGTTTAGGGTTGAGGGTAGGAGGAGGAGCAGCAGCAGCAGCAGTAGCAGCAGCAGATTGTTATTTGCTGCTCCGCTAGGAGGCCCTAGGGTTTAGGGTTTAGTGGGGTTTATTAGGGTTTAATATGGCAGCACCTGAGGGGTTGAAGTCTAAACAAAGGATAGAACGATCGTGTCTTTGAGGAGACACAGCAACAGCAGCAGGTCCCCTTCTTGCTGCTGCTGCATCCCTCAACTTCTGTAGCGGGCGGCAAACACATCTTGCTGCTGCTGCTGTTGCTGCTGCTGTTGCTGCTGCTTCTGACGCCTTCAAACCTATAGAATCAGTCCCATACTTGGGGGGCCCCCCACAGTAAGAACCTGACCCTATACTGCTTCTGGGGCCCCCCGAGGGGGGCCCCCTTGAGCTACTTGAAGGGGGCCCCCTTAAGATATTTGAGGGGGGCCCCCGAGGGGCCCCCGAGGGGGGCCCCCATGAGTTGCTTGAGGGGGGCCCCCTTGGGGGCCCCCTTGGGGGCCCCCCACCCCTGGGCCCCTGGGGAGAAGGCCGCATTATATATTTCAACAGC